>CAUYPK010159046.1:0-43359 GCA_963574355.1 Loris lydekkerianus | reverse complement strand
AAAGGGATGTAATAATTTGCATTCCCACCAGCAGTGTAGAAGTGTTCCCTTTTCTCCGCATCCACCCCAACATCTCTGGTCTTGGGATTTTGTGATATAGGCTAGTCTCACTGGAGTTAGATGATATCTCAAAGTAGTTTTTATTTGCATTTCTCTGATGATTAGAGATGATGAGCATTTTTTCATATGTCTGAAGGCTATGCGCCTGTCTTCTTCAAAGAAGTTTCTCTTCAAATCCCTTGCCCAGCCTGTGATGTTATCCCTTGTTCTTTTCTTGCTAATGCATTTGAGTTCTCTGTGGATTCACTTAGAGATCTAAAAATAGAACTGCCATTCAATCCTGTAATTCCTCTACTGGGCATATACCCAGAAAACCAAAAATTACATCATAACAAAGATATTTGTACCAGAATGTTTATTGCAGCCCTATTCATAATTGCTAAGTCATGGAAAAAGCCCAAGTTCCCATCATTCCACGAATAGATTAATAAATTGTGGTATATGTACACCACAAAATATTATGCAGCCTTAAAAAAGATGGAGACTTTACCTCCTTCATGTTTACATGGATGAAACTGGAAAATATTCTTCTTAGTAAAGTATCTCAAGAATGGAAGAAAAAGCACCCAATGTACTCACCCCTACTATGAAATTAGTTTAGGGCTTTCACATGAAAGCTATAACCCAGTTGTGACCTGAAAATGGGGGGAAGGGGAAGAGGGAGGCGAGGGAGGGGGGAGGGGGGTAGAGGGAGGGGGACTGGTGGGATCACACCTGCGGTGCATCTTGCAAGGATATATGTGAAACTTAGTAAATGTAGAATGTAAATGTCTTGCCACAACAACTAAAAAAACACCAGGAAGCCTGTGTAGACCGGTGTGATGAAAATGTGTCAAACGGTTTATGAAACTAGTGTATGATGCCCCATGATCATATCGATGTGCACAGCTATGATTTAATAAAAATAAATAAATAAATAATAATTTGAAAGGGAGTACTCCTTCCCCGGACAGCAAATTCTTAATTTGTCTTCAAAAATGATTCACATTAAATCCTCTGATACTTCAGTTCCCAAAGATCCCTCTCAAAGGGATTCAGGAGAAAGGGTGTTGCTTATCCACATTACAAAAGAAAATCAAGAATAAGCACTTATTCAAAAGATGGTAGAAATGGGACTCATGAAAATAAGGGCTGTAGGTGTTTCACTCAACATTTTACTTCCCATTTCCTCACAGATTTTTTGACATTTAGGAGATGTTTTTCATGTGCAGTGAAAGGACATTTATCAGATGGGTGGAATATTGTCTATGTAAAATTTTATGCAGAAATCCCCAAGTGAACGGTGTGCTATTCTTTGAATGTTTCCATTCCTTCCAAAACTCATGTATTGGAATCTTAAGCCCCAATGCAACAGTCCTAGGAAGTGAGGCCTCCTGAAAGATTTTTAGGTCATGAAGCCTCTGGCCTCATGAATGGATTAATGCTAATAATAATAATAAAAAAAAAAGGTTTGGCAGGAGTGGGCTGTCACCCTCTGTCTCTTCTGCTCTACTCCCATGTAAGGAATAGTGTTTCACCTCTCTGGAGGATACAGTGCCATCTTGGAAGAAGACAGAGGCCTAGCCTCCAGCAGATGTGGAACCTACTGACACCTTGCTCTTGGACTTCTCAGCCTCCAGAACTGTGAGCAACAAATTTTTATTGTTCATAAATTATCCAGTCTTCCATAGTCTGTTGTGGCAGTATGAAAAAGGACTAAACTATGATTAGAGGAAAATTGGTAGAGTAATAATATTTAGTACATTTAGAGAATCAAGACTTCAAATATGCTATAATTCCATGAGACTAGCATAATTAGATTTTTATTTGTTTAATTTTTATGTATTTTTTTAATTATGTGTGCACGATAAACTAAGTATATCTCAAAGACTTCATATGAATTCATGCCATAAATATGGTAGCAAACATACCCATGAACCCTGATCTCTTTGGGTGTAGAAATGTTTTTAACCGTCAGACTCAAATCCACCCATTCAAGAGCTCCCAACTCAAATTCTTAGACCTCAAAAAGTTGTAAGGAGGTAAATTGGAGAAAACGTTAAGTCATGTTTTAGGTAAATAGAAACTTAGTGAAAATGTTTATTAAAATTAATGTGCACTGCTTGTGCAGATATGGATATGGATATAAATGAGCGTATATGCAATGTCTTTGGGAACGTGGAGGAATGTAACTCCCCCTTTCAAATAGGTACTAGCAGCACCGGAGTTTAAGCAGGGAGCAACAGTAAAAAGTTACCTAAGGACCGATTTTGTCATTACTTGAAAGGCAGAAGTCAGGACACGTGCACTTTATGCTATTCAGAAGTAAATGGCAAAGTTGTGTAGGGTATCACCATGTATATATGGCAATATCACAAAAGCCAACTTTATGCTACTTTATCACTTTACAATATCACAAACAGCTAACAAATGTTGGAATTGTGGGGTCACTATTTCCTTTGGAAAAAGGAGATACACTTTAACTGCATTTTTGCAGATACTAAATTGTAGGTATTTTTTCTGAGGCGATGTGCTAGATTTATTTTGCACTTTAACAATAAGAAGGAATTTAAGAAGTTATATGACTGCAGTTGGAAAACCTATTTTTTTCCCGGCGTTCTTGGAACAACTTTTTCCTAACTTGCTTTGCATTTTGGCTTCTGACCAGACTTGAAGAATGATTTGTGTTTGTGAAGGCTTTGAGATGACATGAATCTGGTTTGTGTAATTGGGTATGCTGTACTGCATTGTACTGATTATTCACAAAGAGAGTGCTAAAGGGAAACAAAAAATTATCTTTCTGTAATAGAATCTTTCAGTTTCATTCTTTGTGTAAGCACATGATTCCTTTGTACACTATGGGGCTTTGGGAACCAGCTCTTTTGTTTGGCTTGGGCATTCGAAAGCAGACTTCTTGCTAGAAGACACCATCAAGAATCCACAGCTTCTGGAGGGCAACGTGTGCCCAAAGGCAGATCCTGTAGGGATCTAGGATCATGGGTGGGAGATGCCTCTATTGCTACTTCGGAGTTTTGGCACTAGTTTTTGTTTGCACAGTCAAACACACTGACAAAGTAAGATCCTCCTGCTGCTTTCTGAAGCTGGAAGGCAAAATATTTCATGTGAACTCAGTTTATATTTCTTGAAACAGCTGTTTTAGAAAAATCACACAGAAATTGATAAAAATATGTCAGTATTGTTTAATGTCAGAAAAAGAGCAAAAAATCCCTTGGAGCAGTCCTTCCAAGACTTGTTGTGAGATCTGAAGTGACATTAGAAAAGGCCTATTTTCATTAAATGATGTGGTTTTTTGGTAGTATTTTTGAAAATGTATAACTTATTTGTTTTTTAAATACACACAGGATTGTGTATTTATTTTTGTATTTTTGTATTTTGTATTTTGTATTTTGTATGTATTTGTGTATTTGTATTTAAATTATTTTTGTTCTAAGCAAAATTCGTTTTTTACATTTCAGAATATATACCACAAGTTTGGACTATGTAGTTTGCTTGGTACAAACTGAGCCAAAGTTATGAGCGTGCCCTTCACCCACACAACGGGCTCTGTACCTGTTCGGTGTGAATTTACTCCCCCTCTTCTCCCGTCCTACCTGCTATATTTTCATCAAATTTCACTTCCAAATGGGCACTTTATAAAATTGTTTAGAATATGCAAGAATAAGCTAAATATCAATAAAAGAAAATAATTTAATGTGGTAAAATTGCTTCAAAAACATTTTCAAAACATTTTTTATGGTCTGTGTAAAAAGCCTGCAGTTTACAAAGGTAAATAATTTAAGCCAAGTTTAAGCATACTGAAGCCACAATTTGAAAATAGGGCTTCTTGTCTTTGAAATCATGATATACAACTTCTTCATACACAATAGGAAAAGTGGTGCTTATTTCTTATGTTCTCTCAGATTGGAAATAAAGTTCAAGAAAATAACCTACCACCTTGTGTTGACTGACTGATTGATTGATTTTATTTTTTAATTGTTTCAAGTTCATTGAAGGTGCAAAGAATTAGGTTACGTTGTTTGCATTTGATAGGTGAAGTCCCTCTTATAATTGTGTCCCTCTCCAAGAATGAAGAAGCAAGAATCCAATGTACTTGTGCTGATTTATTTTGTAACTCGTTTCACGTTGGGGAATTTTCTTTTGGCATTCAGAATGATACACCTCCACTAATGTATAAACTATTCTTGTCATTTATAAACTATTCTTGTCATTTACCATAATGTCACATGGTCTTTTCCCAAGAAACATACTGAATAATTATTCATCTTTGTGTAGTCAATATAAGGATGCCTGACAAATATTAGGCTACTAATATGGTTGGCTGAAAAAGTGAAATCGAAAAATTGGACAAATTTTGAGAAAATATTTTTTTGTAACAAAACTGGAAAAATTGTAGAGTTCTGAGTTTTTGTTTTTTTTTTTTTTTTATAAAACCAGATTTTCAAATAAATTTCAAATTGAGGCCGGGAAGTGTGACTCATACCTCTATTCCTAGCACTCTGGGAGGCCGAGACTGCTAGAAGTCAGGAGTTCAAGACCCACCTGAGCAAAAGCAAGACCCCATCTCTAAGCCTCTACCCTGGGTGACAGCTTGAGACTCCGTCTCAAAAAAAAAAAAAAAAAAAAAAAAAAAGGTTAAAGTTAAATTCCTTTAAAGCAATGGTTCTCAACCTTCCTAATTGCCGTAGTTGTTACAAATGGAAAAAAAGGGTCCTGACCTACAGGTTCAGAACTGCTGCTCTAAAATCACATTTCCTATGGGGCTGTTTTGAATGATATTGACAAGTTTCAATTTTTTTCCCTTCAGTATCATAGAACTCAAGGACTCATTTAGAACTACCGTATCCTCTTGCTTCAGTTATCTGCAGGTTAAAATTACATACCATGAACTAAAATAAAATCTTAAGGCTCCCACTAAGTGCCGAAGAGGATCCCTAAACCTGAGTCCCCAGCCATGAGAAAGGAGATCAGAGGAACTGACCATACCCCTCCCTTTTTAGGGATGTCCTGTGTGACTCACTCACAGGCCCAAGGCTGAACAAGATGACCTGCAGGTCCTCAATATGCAAACAAACTACTTGAGCCTGTCTGATGCTTTGTTTCCAATGAACAAATCCTCTAAGTTTTCCTTTTCCCTGACTGAGTAGCCTGACTCACCCAATTGTTAGCTAAAGAATCTTTAAAGCCACTTATCACCTGTAAGTGCCTCTAACTCTAGATGTCCCACCATTGGGGGCCAATCGAATGTGTGTTTTCTACCTCTTGATTAGTGACCTCACCTGTAACTCCTAGTTCCCTATAATGTATAAAACCAAACTGTCCCCCCACCACTTTGAGTCCACTTGTTCAAGGCGTCTTGGACGTGGCTGTGGTTCAAGGTCCTCAATTTTGGTTCAGAATAAACCTCCTTAAACTATTTTACTGAGTATGGCTTCTTTCCATCAACAAGATGTTATCTGTGTTCCTAATAGCTTTCACAAAGTGTAACATTTTGCACTAATTTGGGGAGTGATGTCTTACTAAAATAGAGTTTTCCCTGCTAGGAGCCAATACCTTAAGAAATAAAAAGCTTATAATAGAAATTTACAGCCAGGAGGAATTTATGGGCGGGTAGGGCGTTGTAACTCTTAGTTCCAGGAATTTGGTTCCAGAAACTGTAAACAACACACCTGTTACCAGAATCCCCCCCACCCTAAACTCACCTCTGAGCACACCTCCCCCCTCTGCTTGTGTTTAAATAGCTGTTAAAAAATAAAGTTTTTGAGGAGGTTGATCAGAATCCTGTCTTGCTCCTCATTTGTCGTGTCTCTTGTTTCTTCCACTCTCTCCCTCCATATCCTAGGTCCCTGCTGAACTAGCCCCGCGGGCCAGGGCACTTCCCCACTCTGGACAATCTTTATAAGGACTATTCAAATCATTATCCACCATAGTTTCAATTTTTTACCAAAATCTAAATGTAAATACACCTTGTAACAAAATATTTCACTGTGATACGGGATTTTCTATTCCTTCTTCACATTTTTAAATGAGCAAGAAATGCTGGTCTTTATCTGGGTTTTTACATAGCAATGGGTCCCTTTTAGGAATCTTAGAACATCAGAAAAGATAGTAAGTGGTCCTATTTGCATAAATACATTTACTTTCTCTTAGAAAATCTATGGAAAGAAACTGTTGAATTTTCAGCTACTGCTCATCCAATACCAGGCAAGAACTATTTTTTAAAAGAAATTGACTTTTTTTTTTTTTTTTTTTTTTTTGGTAAAATTGCTATATTCTTCAGAAGTATAATTCTTAAAATCTATAAACTTACCTGGCTTGAAGAGTTCTAGGGTATTCATGGCCCAAGAGCAGTAAAAATATTATGTACAGCATAGAAAGCAATGTATTTAACTTAGATCACAAGAACTGAAAATTTAAAAACCCAGCTGATAGAGACTCTGGGAAATTGTAAACAAATTTGTCAGCATAGGCAATTCAAAATGTAATCACACTAACATTTGAACCCCCTCTTATTGTGACCAATTAGAAATCCTGGCCAGACACAGTGGCCCATGACATTATCCCAACACTTTGGGAGGCGGGAAGATTCTTTAAGGTCATAATTGGAGAGCATGGGCAACAAAAGGAGACCCTGTCTCTACAAATAATTAATAATAATAATAATAATAAATCAGACTCTTTGAGAAAATCAACCATTGCTATGGTTAATTGGAGGAAAAATAGCCATGATTATGAGAACATTAATAGATTTTATTTCAAAAAAATACAAACTCTCTGTTATTGTTATATATAAAGCCATGGCAGTCCAACAGAACAGAAAGATCTTTTAAGTTAGTGGTCTCAGTTTTATCTCAGTTATTAATAGATTATGGTGGTAAGATTTGCTGACCAGAAATTTGTTATTTTTTCATATTATTTTTAAAAGCATCACTTTAATCAGATTGCTGTGAATTTTCAAAACAATTTAAACATAATTAACATAACGTTTACTGAAAACATTTAATCTTCACATCCCAGAATAAGCACCTGCTTCCATTTAGTCCTATCTTTGGTTTTACATTTATAGATCATTTTTAAATTTTAAGTTCCTTTTGATAACTTTAACCTTTGGGTAACTTTTTCTTATAACTTTGGAACATTAATCAAAAATGACATCAGTGGTAAAAGGTACAAAGAAAAATTAGATTTGGATTTGGACATCTGAATTCATGAATCAAGATAAGATGGAGATGGATGGATTGTGGCGGCTGACCTCCAAGGCGCCTACATCTATTACTGTCACTACACACTTTTACACATACAGGCAAGGGTTGTCCAGACTCCCAGAAGATCTATACCTGAAATCAAGTAAGGTAGATTCAAGTATAAATATTGCAGTGATTTTCCACTTTTATTTATAAATGCTCTTATTTCATGTGATAAATTTTGAGTTTGGGTGAGATCACTGCTATTTTTTTTCTGAGCTATTGTACCTTAAATCTTGTTAGAGAGAATATTAACACATGAGTAAATAACCAAAATTTGTCCACAGACTCATACATCTCTTTTTTGATATGTTTGTCCATTTGCTAGAAGGCATATACCTTCCTTGGGGCATGGTGAAGGCCTTCACAGGCCTTGTCATGTAGTAAAAACTACAGCACAGACACAGGCCATTGAGACGTTCTAAGAACTTTGGTGATAGCCAGTGCACAGATGCCAGGAGCTCTGCTTCCTCTCTCACTTGGGGCCTTAAAAGTTAGCACATCTTCTCCTGCTGACTCTTCCAAACAAGTGAGTGCTTCGCTCTGCTTTAGCCACTAAAATTAAAGCAGTTTCCTTAAGGAAATGGGAAGGAATCAGGAATTGAGCCCCTCCCTACCCCGCCCCCCCACCACCTGCAGCTCTAGTTACTGCACCTTTCAACCACCCATGTCCTCTTTTAGGAACAAACCAAAGAAAGTGTCACACCAGTGATTCATGCTCTGACCTGACTGTATTTCAGATTCCAAAGCGTAGATTATACTGAAGAACTGTAACTTCCCACAGTTCAGATAATGGTCATGTTTGATGGCAATAGAGCCTGTGTTTCTCAGAAAGCTCAAAATGGTGTGACCGGAAGTCCATTGATTCTCCTGTTTCCCGGGTCTGTTGCAACTTTGGTGAATTGATTGACCAAGTGCCAGTGAGCATCATTTTTATTGTTTGTTGTAGATTTTTAAATTTGACCTTCTTTGTCAAAGTTTTTTTTTGTTGAATTACTACTTTGGTAAATCAGATAATGGCTCAGACATGTGTTCCAAGCCTTTGCATTATATTCCTAAAACTTTCTTTAAGTCATGTTTTAAAAAGTTTAATTACTGAAGAATTTTGAAACATCTGTGTAAAACCTTGCCCCAAATTGCTAATTTTGCCTTTCACTCAAGCATCTGTCAACTTAGTTTTAAAAACAGATTTTTGCTATCTCCTTCATCATAAATTGTAATCTATAATAGTTTATACAAAATCTTGATATTTTGTTCAGTATAGCTATTTGCATTACTTTAGATTTTTAAAAATTGCAATGAAATATCATTTACCTCAATTGCTGATTTTTTAATGTTCCTTAAAATTTCATATTCAAGGGGACTATCTCATTCATTTAACCATCCTAATGGCTTTGTGGTGAAGAGCTACGTCTGGTGCAGAAGCAATTGGTTTGAATTTGAAAATACAGAAGCTTGATTGCTGCCAGACTATTGCTTGATGTAGACTGCAGGTGGTATAAATCAGTGTTTGAGGAAACCTAGGTTTAAATAAGAACGAGCATAGTAATTGACAATTAATTAACATCAGTGTTAAGATAAAGTAGCAACTATCCTTGCATAGAATCCCAGGGTTATTAAGAACACTACGGTTTGTTTGTATACTTCTAATCTAAGTACCCTTGAGTAAGGCCCCATACCCTTCATTTCCATTGCTCTAATGGCTTGTTGTATGTTACTGTTATATTTACCCATATATGCTATTTAGTCATAAATCTTTAATTGGTTATCTTCAACGATTGCCGTATTTATCTGAAGTACTTTTCACGATCTGTACTATGTTATTTATAATTACGTTGTAGCTTTTATACCTCAAATTTGATTAAGAAAATATATTCATTAGAGTTGAAAGTAATGCTAGATATTTTTCTGTTGAATATTATTTCTTTCACCAAATTCTCGCAATTCACCAATTATGTTTCCAGTGTTTGACCCAAGTTTCCTCCCATGAAACTCCAAGCATCATCATTGGGTGACAGATATTCTCTTTGCTGATGTCAGTTCTTCTTGGAGTACCTAAAACTTCTTCCCACTTAGCTTTTCAATAGGTATGCCAAATAAAACTACTTTTAATTAAAATATAATAATTCCTTTATACAAAAGCAATACTTGTTTAATTTAGAGGGAAAAAAAGGAATATGCATAAAAATAAACACATAGAAGCTCCACTCATATAATCGCCAAAACTAGAGAAGAGTGTTTAGCTTTTTTTCATCCTTTGTTTTCCCAAGAAGGGGTAGTAATTACATATTACCAGTGAATTTATTATTTTCCTAACACCTTAAAAATATTCAAGGTGACTTTTCCCAACACCTCATAAATATATATAATAAAATTATAGTTGTTACTATTCATTTTACCAATTTATTATAATTTATTTCATATACAATTATATTTCTTTATTTTTAAAAATAAATAATGCAGCAAAAGCTAAACTTTTGTAGCTTCTGCTGTACGTTTCCTAGGACAAGTTCTTAGAAATTCAAGAGTTGACTAATAGCACATGCTCACTTTTAAAGCTTTTCATAAAAAATTCCAAATGGCTGTTATTTTCTTTAATATGCAAAATCATTTTTGATTTAGTTAAGTCCCCTTGATTTATGTTGTCCTAATTGCCCTGGGTTCTCACTATTCATAAACCACACATCTGATAAAGGACTAATATCCAGAGTCTACAAAGAACTCAAGCAAATCATTAAAAAAGTAACAAACAACTCCGTTAGAAAATGGGAAGAAGACATAATCTGGAACTTTTCTAAAGAAGATAGTCAAATGGAGAATGAACTTATGAAAGGAATGCTGTGGATCCCTAATCATCAGGAAAACCAGATTGAAACCCAAATGAGATTTCACCTCATCCCTGTCAAAAGGGCTTTTATTACAAGTCCAAAAACAACAGATGTTGGTCTGAATGCAGAGTGAAAGGAACACTTAAGTGTTGTTGGTAATAGGACCGGAAATCAGTCCAACCTCTACAGGAAACAGTGTGGAGATTCTCAAGGAACTGACAGTAGACCTTCCATGAGGCCCATCAATCCCACTACTGGGTATCACCCAAAGGAAAAAAAGTCATTTTTCTAAAAAGACACCCATACTCTAATGTTATTATAGTACAATTCATAATTGCAAAGATGTGATATCAACACACATGTCCATCTATTCATGAGTGGATTAACAAACCATGGTTGTGTGTGTGTGTGTGTGTGTGTGTGTGTGTGTGTGTATACAGTCTGTGTGTGTACATATACACCATATGGTGTGTATATATAGGTGGATATGTGGGGTGCTACTCAGAAGCACAAAAGTGTGAATATAGAGTATAAAAGAAGTGAATTAGTGTCTTTTGCAGCATTATAGAAAACTGGAGACCATTATCCTAAGTAAAGCATCTCAAGAATGGAAAAACAAAGACCACGTACTGATGGGCACACCTGGCACAGAAAAATGTAAAAATCCTTGAATGAAGGAGGGGAGAGTGGTCAGAAGGTGAGGGGTTCAAACCTATCTAATGGGTACAAGGGACACTATTTGGGTGATGAGCACATTTATAACCCTGATGAAAGCATTATAAAGCTATCCATGTTAAAAAAAAAAAAAAAAAAAAAAGGCTTTGGTACCTTAATACTTTAAAATAAATAAATAAATTCATATTGTTTTTGTAAAAATTTCATTAATTTATACTATT
This sequence comes from Loris lydekkerianus, assembly GCA_963574355.1. Lineage (NCBI taxonomy): Eukaryota > Metazoa > Chordata > Mammalia > Primates > Lorisidae > Loris > Loris lydekkerianus. The sequence goes on along the minus strand of CAUYPK010159046.1, from coordinate 32,334 downwards.
ACCACTAAGAAGTAGCCTTATCCTAAATCCTTAATAGAAAGTAATTATTATCTTCTTGTATTGTTTTTTTCAATTTGATAGGTGAAATAGTGTATCTAATGATTGTTCTATTCATACTTGATGACTTAATAAACCGATTTTATTTTATATGATTAATGGCCATTTCTATGACTTTATTAAAAAATGATTTTTCAGGTACTTTGTTCAGGTTCCTGTTAGAAGTATCATGTTTTCTTGTTAGTTTTAAAAGCTTTACCAAATTAATTGTATGAGTCCTTTTGTATTATATATTGAAATAATTTTTTAAGATTAATTTCACCATGTTCTTTTTCATGTTAGTGTCATATTTATACTAACTTTTATCTCTTGAATAAGTCCTATACTTGGATATTTTCTTTGGTTTCTGATTTCAGTTCTTAACACTTTTAAAAAGTCTTACAAACTTCATAAGTGTATGAGTTTATACATACGAAAGTCATTGATTTCTGATTTTATATTCAATCTCTTATTATTTCACTGATGTTTTGAAATGGAGTGCTGAATTATTTTAATTCAAAATGTCTTAAGTTATTGCAAAAAATACTTGCATCAACACTTAGACTTTGTCACCCTGTCCTAAATTCTTGCTAAGGTCTAGAGGGCTAACTGGAAAAAGCTTAGGCTTAGGGGTACAATTAGGTTCAAATTCCAGATCCTCTGCTTACATAATATGTGACACAGAACACAGATTCTGTAATTCTCAATTTCTCATGTATGAAACTGCAAAAGTAATATATGTATTTAATGGTATTGAAAATATCAATAGAAACAGTATGTCTGAGAGTTTTAGCACTGCTTGCATGTCTTGTACATCATCAAGGATTTTTTTGTTCTTAATATGATCATTGACATTAATATTGATATACAATTCATTATAATGTATGCATAAATAACTCTAATGTATTTACTTTCCTGGATATGCAATATCATCATGCTTACTTAATACATTTTATTTTATTTTGGGGTAGTTTATGTTTATAGGAAAACTGAGCAGAAGTTACTGAGAGTTCCCCTCCATGCCATATGTCCACACATACAACTTTTCCCATCGACATCCAAACTGTAGTTACAATCCAAGAATGTACATTAACTATCATTATCCCCTAGTCTAAAGTTGACATTAGAGTTCCATTCATTTCCATTATATTCATTATATTTATATTGCCATTAGATTGTTATTTTATAACAATCATAGTAAAGATTTTTAAAATTCCATTGACTATAAATGCGTAGAAATCAATGAGAGCACTGATGTGTACTAACCATGTGAGCAAGTCAGTATTTCTCATTCAGACCTCAATTTTGAGATATCTGTTCATTTTATTTAACATTCTTTTAAAGTAATGGTAATCTTGCTCATGTGAGACGTTAATGATGATATTAAAAGAAGAAAAGTTGCTGTTCCAAGAAGGTAACTGGACTGAAATTTATAGCTTAAATAATAGCTACCGCTTTGAACATACTATGGATTTTCTCAACATTCCTACCTGTGAGCTTTCATAGCTTAAAAATATTATGAAGTGCAGCATTCCAAGACATTCTGTCTTCCCTATTGTATTGCCTTTGAGATGGAGGAGTAGAGTTCAATAAGCTCCTGGATCTTTCTGGTGTGGCCAAATCCCTTCTAACCACCCCAGGATGTCTCTCCCTCTCCCACCTTAAAAATAAGAACCTTCCCTTCCACTAATCAGTACATAGCCTAAGGAGCATGTCACTTTCTCTGCCTGCTCAGCTTCTTCTCCCCGGTCACTGTCACAGGACACAGTGAGAAGCCACATCACGGGGGTGAGGCAGACAGCAACCCGCTGCCTATCACTGACTTAGTCTTGACATTCCACGTTAGGGGAATAGTCCCCAATCTCTACAGAACAGCAGGAAAAGGGGAAAATCTGCTTTTCTTTCTAACTTGCTTTTTTAATTCCCTTGGATCACAAAACTATGGATTTCTAAAGCTTCATCCAGTGAAGAGATTTTCTGTATCAAAGAGCAACTGAAACATGAATATGCCACACAGGCAGTATTTCAATGTCAGGGTAGTTGCCAAGCAACCAAGAAGCATCAATGCCACGTGGTGTTTACAAACCTCCAGTGACTCCAGTGGGCACCTGCTCTCCAGCAGAAGTTTATGGTTACTACGGGGGTGGGGGGGTTGTGTCTTATTTTAGTGGAAGCAGCAGGGGTTGTTCCACATCAGGAAGTAGGATGGATGGACGCTGTTTGGAATAAAGTAATAAGACTAATGTTTAGAAATAAACATTTAATTTATAAAATAATTATTCAGAATCTGAAATGATCAACCAAGAAAGATACATATCTCTTCTTCCATGGGCATCTTGGATTCTGGAACTGTCCAAACCCTGAATAAGATTTTGAATTAGGCAGATGAGAGAAAAAAGTTTACAGAGTAAAAATTATTGACATGATTAAAGTTCTTAAGCTACAAGTTTCCAGATGAACATGATAGTGTTTATATGTGTCTTATCCAAGAGGTCCCGTTAAGAAGCAAAGTGTGTTTTCTGGGAAGCATAATTAAATTAATGGATTTGGACTGAATATGAACATCACTCTAGTCCTCCTGTGCCAAGGAGGAAAGTTATCTAGATAATCAAGGCAGGAGAATGGAGAGCCCCAGCCTGAGGGAGGTGGTAGAAAGTGAGGGTCTAGGACTAGCCCTGACAGCTGGGATGATCCCAGAGGCATGACTAGATGTGTAGCTTCTTCAAGACGATTAAAAATGCTTTGTCTAAAGTGTGTAAGATGTGAAAATGTGTGGCCTCAGTATACTCTGTAGCTGTTGATGAAGTTATTAAAGGGTAAGATTCATATTGGGTCATCATAGTTAGAGACAAGGAAAGAACAGCCCTGGAAATCAAGAAGCAGAGGAGGCCAGAACATAATACAGCAGAGGCTGAGATTGAAAGTAATAACTAACTGCTTTAGGGAATGCTCTCCCTGCAGGCTGTGGCTAACGTGGTGGTCACTGAGCGGCTCTGCGTGTATCTCTTCCAGGGTAACCTGATTCTTGGAGCTTCAATGAAGGACAGCCTTCAGCTGACAGCGAAAGCCCAGACTCCTCCCAGCCAAGAACTGAGCACAGCACTGGTCCAGTCTCCCCAACACGGGGCTCTGCCCACAGGCAGCCTCTGCTCAGGTATTCCCCAAAGACCAAAGTCCGAAGCTCATCATATCCCAACTCTTCCATCCATCTTTCTTTCTTCTGTTATTTGTATGCATTTCATTTTCAATGGGGTTATTTCTTTTGATGTTAGTGTTGAGTTTCTTGCAAATTATGAATGTTAATCTCCTGTCAGATGCATAATTTATACATATATCCTCCCATTCTGCAAGCGGTATGTTTACTTTGTTGATTATTTTTCTTGCTGTGTATAATTGGCAGAGTCGTTTTTATGCCATTGTTCCCTCCTAGGATAAGACAAGCTATCAAAAAGTACTCCCCAAACTGCCACACTTGACAAAAGAGGTTATCCTCGCATAGATAGTAAGATTTTTATACAGGGGATGGCAGGAAGGGAGGCCAGAAAAGACAATGATAACACACGTGTCTTTCCCCTTTGTCCACACACACAAATCAAAGGGAAGTTTTGTTTCCTTTTTATCCTCTTGATGTTTGGTATTGAATTATTAAGATAATTAAAACCCATAAATAGCCTAGGCAATATTAAACATATCATTTTTTTAATGTTCAGTTATTCCCATAAACTATTTTGTAACAATGGTAAAACAACTCCCAGGGAAGAAATCCCACCAGATTGAACTTTCCTCTCACACTTCATATATATTTTTGTAACACAATCCCGGAATCAATATATTTCCCAAGGTCTACTACTTGGTTTTATGCACTGTTACTTTGTTATACATGTATGGAATTGATGAGGGATATTTTTCTCACTTTCTTCAGTATGTTGAGCATGCTCCTTTTGAAATACCCTTTGCAAACATTCCAATTTGATGCTTTTATTAAAATGTAAACTATGTGATATGATCCTATTCAAAGTTCAAAAGCAAATGTATATTTATAATTTTTGTATCCCATCATTCCTATTTGGAAGAACACCATATGATTTTAAGAGAAAAATGTGAAAAATGTTCACAAGTTTGATATAATTATCTAAGAAGAAACCGCAAGCACCCATGTTGGGGTTATGTACCAGGATGGATTTCAGTATGAAAGTAAGAGGGTTCTGGACTGAAATGTCCCTAAATAACAGAGAAGAACCTGAAGTATTTAGGTGGGAAATCGAGGGCAGAGCTAAGAATATGCAAAAAGGGCTGCAGGTTAGGAATAAAGCAGGAAGACAGACAGAAAGCCTCAGTAGCTTTGCAAGCTACCAAATACCAGGAGATTTTGGAGAAGTTAATATTTAACAGGATTTCTTACGTGTGTGATGTGAAAAGTGTGTGATAAAAAGAAGCTCACCCAAATCTCCTTCAAAGCGGCCAGTAAAATAAAATCTTCTTTGCCAAAATAATTTTAGTAAGGGTGTCACTTCTAGGATAATATTAATCCACGTTAGGTCCTTTCCCCCCATATATAGACTGAGTCACATAATCTCATATAATAGAGGGCCATTTAAAAGATAAGAAGGAAGACCAGCATTTTAGGAAAGCTGTGGTTAGTGCCAAACACTTGGCTTCACAAAATCTAACAAATATGCAAATCAGGAACCAAGGATGGACACAGTTCTAGAACTTTCTCTTCCCTGATCTGGTCTCTTTTCTCCTTGCCTCTTCTTGTGCTGCTGCTGCAGTAGCTTTTCCTCCTCCTCCACTTCCTCCTTCTTCCCTCCATCTCTCCTTCTCTCTCACCTTCTCTCTCTCTCTCTCACACACACACATGCACATTAACATACGCACATACAAATAATACCTAAAAATTGTTTAGCCTGTACTTTTTTTTTTTTTGCATGTTCTTCCTTCTTTTTCTGCCACCAAATTGATTAAAAATGTATCTATATTTCTCATTTTACATTTTTGAGACTAATTGTCTTATCTTATTTGCTAATATGCTATCATCATATTATGCAAATATTTTGAGATCAGAGTATTTAATTTTTGTTCCAAGAATGAGGGCAATGGCAGACAAAAAATGGGGGGGGGGGTATAAAACTATAAAACTCCAACTTCTATACAGAATTGTGAACAGTTTTTTAATTAAATGAAGAGTATGGTAACACATGATCCTGTTACTGAGGAAAAATGACTATAGTTCAATACTGTACTGAACTGATAGGAATGAGCCAATGGAGGAAGACAGAGGTAGTGTATCCTGCAGAAAACGATGTGCATGCCTACTGACCAGTATTATAAAAATGAAGACAAGGAGGGCTAAGCTCAACCCACATTATAAAAGACATAGGATGCCTTTTCTGTAATACAAATTATTGTGTGTGTGAGGCTTCACCTGGCCCACTTCCCATTAGCCTGCGGAAATTACAGCTTTGAGATGAGACGTGATAAAAACCAATATTCTCGATATATACCTTTAGTTCAAAAAATAAAAGTGTTTGTTGCTGACTCGGGAGTCTCTTGTCTTTTGCTTTTAGGAAACTGTAGCAGTCTTGGGGGATGGCCTGCTGTGGGGTCAAACCTTTGACCTTTACAGTTCTCAACATCTCTGGAGATGAGGATGGAGTGAAGACAGGAACGTGGATGTTTAGAAAAGGAAGGATGGGGGCTTCATGAGTTGATTAACATGATTTGAGTAAATTCCATGGGAATTGATAATAAACATGTCGACTGACCGTAACATGTGCTCAACTAAGTGATACATCATCAGGCTGGACCTACCTGCAAGTAGTTTCTCGGCCCATGGCCCATGTGTTGCCCTGCTTGCTCTAACTCCCTTTCAGTGGAGGGGGGCTCCCTTGACAATATTTTCTTCGGTCAGCCTCAAGTCTACCCACTTTAAGAATCAATACAAACATTTGTCCTGGGAGGCAAAAATGTTTCAACTCCCTTCAGAAAAAAATAGCTAAAAAGAAAAGCATCTACAATGAGAGAGAGCAGACGCAAATTCATGGCACTATAGGCATCAACCACGTGCTTTGTTAGATCTTTGGCTGGTTCCCCTGAGAGCTGTCAGAGGGAGGGGATTCATGTTTCTTATATAAGAATGGCGTCAGCTAGGTCGTCTTACAGCTCAGCCACTCCTCAACTCTATCACGCCAAATAGATCTATTCACTGTTGACCATATGATGTCTCAGTTTTTGTTTTAAACTAAAATGAGTCTTGGGTATACAGGAAAATGTAGCCCTCTAAAGAAAATGTAGCAACAGTCTGATTCCCATGAAATCATTGGTGAGGCACTGAGTAATATCCTGGCTTTGACCACCCTAGATAGTGTCTATAATCATGATGAAGTGGAACAATTGGCAAGGGAAAAACTAAATTCCCCAAATGTGGATAAATTCTCTCCATCAACACCATCACCCGGGTAAGCCTCTCTATCCCTTACCTGAAACCAAGCATGGATTCATGAGTGACAACATGCTAATTGGAAGCAGATTAGGGTGGGCTTCCCAAAGAACATGGTGAGAGCCCAGCTCACCATGGCCAGAGGCAGCAAACCTTGTGGTCCTCAAGGGAAAGTGTTGTGTCTGGCTGTGGCTGCTGAGGAAAGTTATTGCCAAAGGTGAAATACATGGTGTCTGGAATCATGACATTTCCATCCACCTACCCAATATGTGGCTTTGTATACAACAGAAGAGTGATGAGGACTATTGCTGGTTAAGCTACATGTAGTTACAGTATTGCTACCAATAAAAGCAAATCCATGCTGCTCACTGGATGGAGCTGCTTGCTCTCCCTTCCAGGCCCCATGACTTCACCCTTCTCCAGCACTCCTACCTCAGCCAATTAAAGGTGAGAGGTGGTTACAAGTGGGTCTCAAATTCCTCTGGGCCAAACAGCCCCCTAAGGCCTCATACTTGTGTCCCCTAAGCTGAGCCACCCAGGAGGGGAAGAACTCAAACTTTTATAGCTTTGTTGGATTCAGGTATACAAATCATCATCTTATATAGTTCTATTGGGTGTGAGGTCACCCACCTTCAGATTACTAGAGTTTGGAAGTTTTCACAGCTCACAGTTAGGCAGCTAACATGACTTTTTGAGTGCAACTTGATGGCTCTATTCAATGTACAGATGTTGCTTCTACATCTAAATATATAGGTATCTAAATCATCTAAATATAATATAAATTAAGGTGTGTACTACCCCCTTTAATAAGTTGGATGTAAGAATAGATACTGTGATTCTTTTTCTTATAGGTAGATGACTCGCAATGGTATTGTGGGATCAAACGGAAGGTCTATTTTGAGTTCTTCAAGGCTTCTCCATGCTTCTTTCCAAAGAGAGCAAGTACAAGTCAGATGAACTTGAAGATTCTTGTTTTCAGAAACAAAACTAAAAGGCAATCGCTCAAATCTGTTTTGTGACAAAGATCTTTAGATTCTCTGTTAGTTCATAGTCAATAAATATTAAATAACTATAAAATAATGAAAAGAAGGTCTAGGCTTAAGGGAGTAATTTATATAATATAATATTAGATAAATAATAATTTATTTCAGTAGCTGTGATGCCGGCCAAGCTCTCAATCACTCTGTAAATCTGGCCTCACTCACTCCAGGAAGTGGCCTCTTCCCCAGAGCAGAGGCAGGTGTCTTCCCTAGATGCTACCATATGACCTTATTTAAGAATTCACTACTTGGAAAATGTTGACATTTCTCCTCAAACAAACAGTAAGCTTCTTAAAGGCAGGCATTTCATCTTTTTACAACGTATTTTGCTACATATAAAGTTCAACATGCAGCAAGAACTGTATGCTTTTTAAATTATTTGTTTTCCTGGATTAATAGGTAAATAAGAAAATACAGTACGGTTTTGGCCATAGTTGAGGCTCATGCACTTACAGTCCAGCACAGCTGTATAAACCTGCAATCCCAATGCTTCGGGAGGCTAAGGGAGGAATGCTTGAACCCAGAAATTAAAGATTACAGTGAGCTATGATCATGCTCCTGCATTCCACCCCAGGTGAAAGAGTCTTAACTTTTAACAATTTTAGTTTAACAATTAAAGACCTTGTTAAGAGCAGTGTCTTTATAAATCTCTACATATGTCTATACTTTACATTCTATTACTATCATGCATAATTAGATCTGATAAGCTGATCTCCACCTTACTTTCCCCAGGTCCGCCTGTCTGCACACCTCCTGGATGAAGGGGTCAGCTGCAACTTGGACTTTATCCCAGGAGTGCGAACAATGTAGGCTAATTGTAGTTACCCTTCTATTAAACTGAAGTAAAAAGAAAAAAGTTAAAAGAAAAAAATAACAAATATAATACAATACAGCAATATGCAAATAGGTTAGAGGAAAGGCATTCTAAAATGTCTTGACAAAAATTCCTTTGCCAAAATAATTGAACTGCTCCTCCGCTACAGTCCGTAAATTCAGTATCAGATGAGTCCCTAAATATAGCCAAATATTTCATATGTATGTTAATACAGAATAACAACTATACCCCAAAAAGATATTAACAGTAAGCCTAACTTTTTGGAAATAAATGTCATAAAATTCAATGATTTTGTTTGGGTTTTCCTCTATGAAATAAATCTGTTTTGCTGTCAGCAAGAATGATGTTCTGCAAGCATTTGTAGGTCACATGGCTGAGCCTTTTCTTGTTACATTTTAAAATAAAAAGCCTGCTCCTTGTCACCTTCAATTTGACATTTTACAGGAACCAGAAATATAAATCAGGGAGAGAAACATGTTACACATTGTTTTTTCCCCTCTAGCTGACCACCAGTAATCTTAAATGTCAACAATGTCAGATTTCAATTTTGTTGTTCACTGAATCGCCATGCTGTGGATTGAAAAACTGATCTCTACAGCTTTTACCTTCCTAAATATTTCTGATGTGATGATTAAAAGAAAAAAACAAAACAAAAAAAAAAAAAAAAAACAAACACTTGACTTGCTTGACAGCTGCCTTTATTTTACCTCCATTTATACAAAGAACTTTAAACTTCTCATGGAATCAGGTGAATGGAGTGAGCAATCACCTGTATGATACAATACGTATAATCTAAAAGGCAATCAGCTCTCCAGATTGGGATTTAGACAATACTTTTTCTTTTTTTTCCGGTAAGGTGCACATTATGTAAACTATACCGTATGAGACTTAGGTCGGTTTCAAATATAAAGAATGTAAATGTTTGTTCTAAACAATCTTAATTTACTGTGTCTATCAAAAAATAATAAAAATGTGTTTCCCAAAACATAATTTAACTGGGAGAGCTTATTTATGAGTTCATAAATCAAAATACAGGATGTCTTCTTTATGCATTTAATGGGCAAGCTTTATCTTAATCATATATCCCATCAAATCTTTACTAACGTTTACAGCACTGTCTCTACAGATCTCTAAATGTGTTTATACCTTACATTCGATGACTCACGTGCATAATTAGATAGAGATGTGACATCATGATTGTTGATTCCTTGAACCAAGGATAGGAAATTTCCTAGACAGAGATGATTATGACCCAACCCTGTACCCACAAATGTTGCCTCTAATTTGTCGCAGGACCACCAGATAGCAGTAGAACTCTGAAAGAGAGCACTCCACAGAAATGCCAAGAAGCTGGAAATAAGGACTGATTTATAAAACGGAACTCTTGTATTGAAAAGAGTAGTTCATCATAGGAACTGATAGGTTAATAAATATGGGAGCCAGATTTACTTTACATACACAGTAGCTGGTGTTAAAATAGAAAAATATTCTGAGGGTGTTTCAGTCATTTGAATATTCAACATATATGTATTGAACACCTAATGGGGTTTCAGGCACTTCTAGAAGGGTGGGGAGAAGGAAGAACAAGGCAGAGATGGTTGCTTTCCAAGGAGAGCTTACTTTTCATGCTGTGTGTGGGTGTGTGTGTGTGTGTGTGCACACGTGCGCGGGCATGTGCTGAGGATGGGGGTATGCAGGCGTGTGCATGGGGGAATTCACTTACGATGATTGTTCAAGTAATTGCTAATTGTAATTAATACTGCAAAAGCAACGTGTAGAGTACTTGATGAAGCATAGCAGTGGGGGCTCTCTTCTAGAGAGGGATAGTTAATCTGAGACCTGATAGAAGAAGCAAAAGGGCCAGATAAAGGGTGTCGAAGGCATATCCCAGCAAAAGTCTTCCATGGACCAGGGAGCAACAGGCCTCGCACTCAAAATTAATTTAGTATTTAGTAATGGAGCTACTTTGCTTAGGAAGAATCTAACTTTCTTTCATTACTGATGACTCCTGACTAATCTCGGCCATGAGGAAATCTTTTACAAAGGAGATGAAAAGCAGTTTCACAACTGAAAGGTATAAATAAAAGTGATTTGTTCAGCAGTGGAGGCTGTTTCCCCGTTGTCCCAAGCCCTTAGAGAACAGTGCTTTCGTTACCAGTGGTTTCAAAGTCCACACATGCCATTTTTTAGAATCCCATGAATTATAAGACACTCTTCCTCACTTAAAATAGCCGTCTCTATAAGCCACAGATAGATTACTACTCCACCTGACCCATAACACAAGACCTACAGCAATCACCAATCATAGAATTCTCATTAAATTAAAAGTTTCCCTTTCTGGGGGGCGCCTGTGGCTCAAAGGAGTAGGGCGCCTGCCCCAGATGCCGGAGGTGGTGGATTCAAACCCAGCTCTGGCCAAGATGGGGGGAGGTTTGGGTGAGGGGAGGGTAATGGGTGGAGCCACATCTATGGTACATCTTAGAATGGGTACAGGTGATTGCACTAATGTACACAGCTATGATTTAACAATACAAAATAAATAAATAAATAAATTTTAAAAAATAAATAAAATAAGTAATATAAAAAGAATAAGAATTAAAAATCAGGATCATGTCCCTTGACTCATAACGCGCCTCTGCAGACATCAGTAATAACACGGTGGCTTTTCCCTGAGTTCATCTGTGTTATCAAGTGAATGCTGTCCTGGGAAACAGAATCACACAGTGAAAACCCGGATGGATCCTGCTGAACAAACAAGTCACCCTCTCTGCAGTGACTTCATTACGCTTCTATTCAAAGACTTCAACCTCTTAGTTGAGATAATATTGAGGCAATTACAGTAACATCATTAAGTGATGTGACATTTGAACACTCTCAAAAGAAATACACTTATAAGAAATGTCCTGTCAGGAAAATAAGCCCACATGCTGCATTTAAATTCTCTTTTAATAAACATAATTTGCTTAACATCATCAAAAAAAAAAAAAAAAAAAGTTTCCCTTTCCTATGGAAAATCTATGTGAGAATATATTCACCATCATGCACATCTATGAGTGGATATTTTTCTAGAACTAATGCTGTGACTTTTCCACATTGAAACTGCCTTATCTTTTGTACTGTAGTGATCAGACATTGATTGATAACTTAATATGGGCATGTTCTGGTTTTGCACTAAAATATTAAAAGCAGCTTCAAGTGCAGAATGCCCCATTGGGGGCTAAAAATAAAACTCGAGACACTGTTTTACTGTTAGGTAACACAACTTAAATAAGAAAGTTTACACAGCTTAAAAATGAAAGTAAAAAAAAAAAAGAAAACAAATGTTAATTTATGAGACAAACGTTTTGACACTGAAAATAAAATGAATCACAACAAAGTAATTATTATTTAAATAATGTATTCATTACCTTGTCTCCTATGTGCCTAAGTGTCCATGACATTAGCATCCAAAAAGTTAATTTATCAGCATTTTTCATGCTACCCTGCAATTCTGTGAGCCCTTAGAGAGAGCAAAATGACAGTAATGTAATCAGATTTAAGAACTATCTCATGGAGCATCTGAGGATACACACACATGTACCTGAGGTGTGCAGTTTCTCTCAAGTTGTATAGCAATAATTTTCATTATGGAGAAAAACGTGTGTGTGTGCAAATATGTGTACATATATATTTTCCCCTGGCCAATCTCTATGTTAATCAAATTAGACATTTTTATTCCTACCGTATTTATGAAGAAAAAGCTGCCTATTAGTTAATGAAAAAGCAAAAAATAGACTAGTGGCTTCAATTGCCCAAATTTTTTATGTTCCTGTTTCAGGTTTTTTATTTTAAGTTCCTGAAAAGATGCTAGGAACACCTCCAGGACCGAGACTTTGGGGTTATTCAAAATGAAAACAGCACACTCCTTCATTAGTGCTCATATTTTCATGCAGACAGAGTGTTCAGGGCAGCAAATGCCACTCTGTATGGTCACAGTTCTGCCTCCCTTTGGCATCATCCCCCCGCCCCTGCCAATGCCTTTCTCAGAAGCGCTGGTTAATCCTCACTGTTCAGTCTGATATTAAGTACACGTGTTTTTTTTGTTGTTGTTGTTCAGCAAAGCTTCACTTAATGAGAATGGTCTCCCATTCCATCCAGGTTATTACGAAAAATACTGGATGGGTAAATACTCGCCCAGCAGGTACACTGCCTGGATGAAGGGCGCACCCATAACCTTGAGCTAAAGTATACAAAGGCAAATTACATACATAAAACGGCTGTACGCTCCATAACTTTCTGAAATTAAAAAAAAACTCATTATTAAATGATTTTACATAAATAGAATGCATCAGTCCTCATTGACTTATTTATTCCTAAAATCCTCAGGTTAGAAACCAGACATGAATTAGTTTGAATGTATTCTACACAGAGAGATAAAGTTTAATAACATGGAGAACAAAACAATTTGTGATTAGCTTCTGAATAATTTGCACCAATGTATATCTTATCTATCAGAATAACTAAAGATCAGATGTGGATTCCTATTGGTTTCCTTTTTGGTATTTACCACATTAAGACAGCACAAACTGAACTCGAAGACCTTCCCAGTGAGTCATGTATGAAGTTTGGGTTAAAAGCAATTTAAAAATAATAGGTCAACTTAAAAAGAAAGTAGGGTGAAAATATGAGGACATAGGATTTACTGAAATTATGGTAAAAGCAATGTAGTGCTAAAAAGACCCTGCTGACCAGGCAGGGCACAGGGAGGGCAGGGATGAAAGAATTATTCTGGATTTACAGAATAATAGGTAATTAATTTCTTGAGAAGGCCAACCACTGGAAGAAATCAGTTGCTGTTTCTTGAATCACAGAGATGATAGTATAAATTTCAGAAAGACAATATGATTAACTTTTTTACCAAAAGTAAAAGCAATGTGAAAAAGAAGTCATGAAGAAAAAAACAAGGTGTTGATCAACCAAGTGAGAACGAAAAATTAAAGCAACACGGTGTCTATCCAAACTCAATGCCATGACTTTGTGTTACGTGAACGCCAAATTGGTAAAATCCTTTAAAATAGCTGCATCCTAAACCTGAAGGGTTTGACCTTTATATTTAACTGTGTCTCTTTTGTAAATATTTTAAATTTAAGTTATAAATTTTAAAAATATTTTAAGGTAGGAAAAAAGAAGCTATTTCTTCATAAATTATTTTCTTTTTAAAAAAAAATCTAACACATTATATTAGATGAGATTCCTCAGACATTATTCAAGTTCACAAATACCAGAATTCAAGGATCTATGCCCCACTGTAAAAAAAAAAAACTGTGAAGGTTTGAAGGTGTCACCCTACTTGGAAGCTGACAGGTAAGCCTACCACAGTTCCCGGGATGTTGGAGAGCTAGCAGGATTGTGGACAGAGGCTAGTTTAATACTCATAATAATAGCAGTAGCCAGGATATCAGTGTTTGTACTGTTTCCCTGAGTCTCGGTTCTGACAGTGTGAAACCATTAAATTCGCATGATGCCTGCACCACACAGTGAGTTGTGTCCTAAGAACTCTGACTTTAGAGAACCCTGCCCTCCATATTCCTCAGTCAGCATGCCTGACGTCTGCCCTGGAGGGGAACAGTATCCGTATTACACCAGACGCAAAGAATCCCGCTTTATTTACTCTAAAGGGAAATACCATCTCTAATCTCTGAGGCTGTTTGCTCTACAGACATGATTTGAATGGTGGTCCAGAACAAAGCCAGACAGTGCCTCTTCTTGAAAAACATTCAGAAACTCGGGACATCCATGCAGAATGGTCCTCCAACATCTATTCCTAAACCCTCTCCAGTCTCCAAGTGTGACCCTTGTTTCTCCTCTTCATTTAGCATCCAGTACACATATGGATACACCATAGATTCACCATCATCAAGTGAATATTACTCAGCATTGACATTGTCAGTTTGTAAGAAGCCAAACAAAAACTCGGGGAGGTCATCAGTGGGACGGAGCTCCTACACTAGGCCCTAACAAACCAGACCAAACCAAAATGGGTCACTGGTGCGAAATGCCACAGAGCAAACTGGAACTTTACAAACTGTGGTGTACCTGGATCCATAGAATAAGGAAGTCCCTTTATAAAAAAGTGACCTCATGTTCACCATTTTTTCCCCCTTACTGTTTTGTTCTCTTGTTTCCACCATGTAAAGCCCCAGTTCTGCTATTGCCCAAGAGGAACTCTCATTTTATTTTGTAGACTGAAGGCTGCCTTGATCCATGAATTGCAAATAAAAGCCAACTAAATCTGTAACTAAATTTCTTACAATGTTGCATTTTGACATTGGCTAAAAAACAACTATCACAACCACTGTAACTATCACTCAGATCTATCATATTTTTAGCAAAAACCTTAATATAAAGTAGACCCAGTAAATATTTCTGTGTCAGTTAACAAAAGAATGAATAATAGGTTAGTTAATATTTGACAGAAAAAGAAGAGAAAAGAAAAGAAAAGAATGTCTGCATAAACTTGTGTTATTCTCAGGGGAAGAACATAATTTTTTCAAAAGAGATCTAGGTTACTAACAAGAAATGTTAAATAAAAATTGTGGGTGGTTTTAATAAAAGTAACTTTTGGTAAATACTCTTCAGTGATAAAAGATTAACCAACACTTTGAATCTCTTTGGATTACAAATACATTAGCAAGGGCCATGTTCAAAGATGCAAAAAGTCTTCAAGACAAAATTCAACTTCAAAGAATCACAATGTACTCATAAAGGAGGCCTTTTTAAAGGATTTTTCAAGCTTTATTTGAGTATTTCTAATACAAAATCCATCTTTTAAAGTTGGCAAATGAAAAAAACAAGGCCCCAGGAAAGAATAGCGTTTCTAAATGCCCCGTGAGTAAAGTAGGATATTTCAGCAACATTTATTACATAAAATAAATTTTAAAAGATATCAAAAAATTTGATGAAGGTCAGTAACATTATTTACTCTCTTCTACATTTTACTTTTTGAATTCCACTGCAGAAATCGCGAAGTTACTAACACCCAAAACCTCTGTACTGTAAGGCTTTGTTAGTGGCAGCCAATGTCCCAGAAAATCCAAGAGTTTCAGCATATACCCCCTCTCCCCCATGGTACAAAAGCAATTAGGGCTACATGTTTATAAATGAAAATTTCCAGGAGCATATTTGTCCAATTTTAAAGACAAATTAATTCGGTTTTTCACTGTTATACAGCTCTACCCCTGCAATATTTTCCTTCCTTTTCAAGGGCACTTGTCTGAGTATTGCAATCATTATGCCCAGAGGTAGAGCTTTGGGCTTAGAGGATGGTTATTTTCATGTATGAATTGTTATTGGAATATTTAAAAATGGAGCATAATAATTTACATGCTTATTATAAAATGACATTCTTTTATGGAAAATACAGAAAATGGAGCAGCGTTGATTTTTAAACATGCCGGTGGGAAGGTGTAGGAGGAGGTAGACAGGACAGGACATTGCTGATGTGCTCCTGATAGACTCTGCTCCTC
The DNA here is from genome assembly GCA_963574355.1 of Loris lydekkerianus. NCBI lineage: Eukaryota > Metazoa > Chordata > Mammalia > Primates > Lorisidae > Loris > Loris lydekkerianus. The sequence goes on along the minus strand of CAUYPK010159046.1, from coordinate 16,479 downwards.
CACTTCACAGCACCCTCCAGCGTGTGCAGATCCTTCTGCTGGGAGAGACTCACAAGAAAGGAGGTTTCACTTTTCAGTTTGCTACTAAAATGCAAAAACAACCCTCTACAACAAGGAAATAGTATTTTGTTCACTGGGTGTATTCTGGTGTCTGTTCTAGTCAATACGCAGGAAGATGAAGAGGGTGAGATGTGAGTTATATTAAAGGAACCCTATTGTACAAAGGATTCCACCAAGTTTAAGTTTTAATGTGTGTTAAAATTTCCCGAGAAGTCTAAGCCTCAGAAAGCCAAAAGAATAGACCTGTAAGAAAAAACTCTTCCACCAATCGACACACCTGTCCTTAGATCAGTACGGGGCATCCAGAATGATCCTAGAGCTCTTGGTCTCAGCTTTTCTCGAGGTCTCTCACCCAATGGCACCTCCAGAGACTGTACACATTTGCCTTCGTTGTCTACCAGATGTCCTTGCTGTTAACCTAGTGTCCTCAGATCTAGTAACTCTTGTCATTGTCCTCTAACTACTTCCCAAGGACTATCCCTCAGTGGGGCAAGTAATGTGGCCCCTTTGGCTTCAAGATTGTTCTTTTTAAAGCAACAAAGGAGGCAAGAAAAGCTTCTTATTTCTCTCCTGCACCACTCTTAGTGAAAAGATTTCTTATGTAAAATTTGGATTCAGTCAACATGAGGCACTCACTTAAGAACCAGAAAGGACAAATTTTCTGGAAGGCCACAGGTTTCACACCCCTGACAGTCTGTTCACAGGAATTTATATCCAGGTAGCCTGATTCTACGCTTTGCCTTGGCCTTTGCATAAGAGGCAAAAATTCTGAAAGGTCCTGCTATGTTTTTCGTCCTAATTTTTCAAGCTTCAGAAAATCGGATCCCGAGTAGTATCAGCAGCGGGTGCTCCATATGGACTTGCTTTTTGTTAGGGTATAAATATGGACCCTTTTTTATTTAATTTTATTTATTTATTTTTATTTTAGGCTAATGTAACCCACCAAGTCACAATATTTATTTATTTTTATTTCAGGTTAATGTAACCAACCAAGTCACAATATTTACATTTGTTAGGTAGAGTCCCTCCTGCAGGTATGTCCTGAATGCGTGACCTTTTCTTAAAGTTCAGTTATCAGCAGATGTTACCAGTTAGATTAATGATAAGTAAAAAATGCACAGGTATAAACATGGTGGACTAGCATTCCCACTACTTGAATTGAGTGATGAAAGCTTTGTCCTTGTTACTTTCTTTCTGTAAACTCTCCAATAGTGTTGGATATTTTCATCCCAACAGTAGTCACTATAACCGTTCTTACTATCATACAGTAAAATCTAACACCTCTATTTCCAGAGCCATAAATTGTGGTTGAAAATAATAGTAGCAAATATCAAGCTGATATTATCTTTTAAAATATTGCATATCTCATTGGATTTGCATTCACATCTAAGTTTAGAGACTCAAAACTACAATTGTTACTATTTATTAAGCATCATAGTAGCGTAAGCTTAATTAAGTAATTAAGCTACTTATTTATTAAACAAGTTATCCAACTTCAAAAAATCAAGATAGCAAATAAGCTGTATATTTATTATTTCTCCAATCCTTACTATTTTTACATCATTCAAGGGCATATTATTTTATTAATCTAAATATTATTTATATGATTTCCAGAGATATAAAAATTGGAGTTTCAGGGCAGCACCTGTGGCTCAAAGGAGTAGGGGGCCGGCCCCATATGCCGGAGGTGGTGGGTTCAAATCCAGCCCGGCCAAAAACTGAAAAAAAAAAAAAAAATTTTTTTTTGAGGAAATATTGGAGTTTCAATTTTTTTTCAATGTTTTAGAGATCTTGAAAAGGCAACAAAATGGGACGACTATGGGGAAGGTTTGTCTGACTTTCAAAATAAGCCTGGGAAAGTCTGTACTGGAAGCTCGGTTACCTTCATGCGCACACTGTGTCACCAGGAGCCTCTTTGAATCACTGTCAGGAAACAAGTCGTTCTCTTGAAGCTGTGGATAACCTGTGATTACCAGATCACAGATCTTCCACATTAATTTGGGAAGTTTTTTTCTTTGGTCTGAGGATTTTTAACTACTCTAGAGTGAAAATTTTAGGGTACAAAATGAGAAGCTATCCCCATATGATTCACTATGAAGAATCAAGGTGGACCCAAAACATTCATTGTTTTTGCACTCAAAGGGCTTACTGGCTAATGTTACATAGAGACTCAGCATGCAATGAGCAATCTTGTGGTAGACATAAATGCTTTTGAGGGAAATAAATTTCCATACAGTAATAAGAAACAGGTTTTTTCCTGTATTTCCTTTTGTGTGTTTTGAGTTTTGTGACTTTAAATTAGAATATCTCAATGTGTCTAATATTTTTTAGATAATCTTTTGTTGGAAAATAGCTTTAATAAAAACGAAATGTGCATGCAATTTTCACACAAACAATAATGAGATGATTCCAAAGTAAAGAATACACTTACAATAATTAGATACTTAATAGAACTTGGAAAATTATAAACATTATTATGCAGAACTGCAAGTTTCTCTTGAATTTGGATTTGAATGTAAGTAAATAAAATATAATAGATGCTTTAATGGAAGACAAAGCAGCCAGCTAAATTGCAAACCTACTGTATTTAATTATTTTGGGTTTATGATTAAGACAAATGCATGTTTTTTCCAAAAGAAGATAGAAGAACACGCACACACATGCACATATAAAAGACACACATGTAAGTGCAAATCATCCCCTAATGTCATATTTTTGTTTCTTCCTCACAGAAACACACACACACCTTTCAATTGCATTTATGTAAATATACAAATACATATAAAGACATGATGCACACACAAATACATCTATAAATACATCTATAAATTCATGAAAAAGAAACAAAATTGAGTGCATTTCCTATGATCCTACACAAATCTGTTAAGTTTATATATAATGCATCCCCCACCCTCAGGGGGGCAGACATACAAATCAAATTTGCAACGTAGGACCAGATCTATGACTGGGACACACTTCTGAAAATGTAGGGGCAGAACGACAGAAGCCTGATTTCAAGAAAGTTTTTACTGAGAAGCAAGGACTTGGCTACCATGAGCAAACCCCAGCAATCAAACTCGTGGAAGAGAGGGCAGTCTGATGTTTTGACAACTTGGCTATTACTCTCTGAACCCTTTCCAACACTGTCACCTCAGAGGTGTGTACACATGCTGGGAAGATGAGATAAAAGCAAATCTAAAATAACGGCCTCAGTAAATTGTGTGACACCACAGAGTTCAGTTCTCATATTGGAACTCGCGCAAGAGGGAGACGCAGAACAAAGGGAATTATTCTGCTCAATTGACCGTGGCTCTGGTCAGTCTATAGTCACGTGAGACGGGAAGTCCTGGTGGTCCTAACAATTCACAGGAATCTGAACCCGTATTTTATACGTTTTCCTCTGAGCTGTGGAATGAAACAAGAGCCTGGTGTGGAGAATTAAATAATAGATCGACCGCTCTGATGCCAAAGCTCACAGCTCTCAGAAGAACTTCAAGGGAGAAACGTCTTTAAAATAAGTATGTGACTAAATTTTCTCTGTTCTCTGATCAGTAAGAGCTGATAGAAAACATGTAAACTCAATAATATCTGCAAAAGGGCTATTGGAAGACCCAGGTTACCATATTGGTAGGGAACAAACCTAACAAAAACTGTTGAATTGTATCTTATTGAGGACAAAATCAGTATTCCAAAAACTTGCTATCATTTTTCTTAACTACCAGGCAGCATTGCTTAGACATAGATAACAACATATTGTAATAGATCATAGAGCCACTCTAGCTACAATTAATTCTTCTTCGCAGAGCAGCACATATTTAAGAGAAAATGCTGGAAAAAACTAAGGATGTAGGCAAACTGAAATAAGTATAAAGGGAAAAGGAGAGTAATTTTGTTCAAAAGTAAAATATCAGGTTGTATCTAGGAATATAAGAAACAGGGAAAGACAAATTTTTTGTGTGTCATCAGTTGCAAAATAGCATGAGGGGAGATTTACTTCATATTCTCTAGAACTTTATATAATGGAAATTTTGAATAATCTTAAATACCTTTTGACTTTTAACATGGCACATCAATTCAGGGTCTACTATCAAAGGAAGATTCCTTTCTTTCTTGTGACACAATCTATAAAATTTTAATAAGCATAATCTACTATGCAAATAGAACTGCCAGGTAAAATACATTTGATCTGTTCAAAATTTATCTGCACATAATTACATTATAGCTGATCTAGAAATTAGAATCCTTACATTATATATAAGATAATAAATTAGCAAAGAATTATCCAGAGTCTTAGAATCCCTGTGGGGAAAGGCTAATGGGCTATAGATAGAATAATTGGAGAAAAATGTATGAAAAGCACAGACCAATTCTTCTTAGATCGATGTAAATCTTTTTTATATAAATATGAAGAAGTTTAACTGCTGTTAGGGTCTTAACTCAGGACCCATATCAAAGACTCATTGTCTGTGATAACTGATTCACTATGGGGAGCTGAATCTTCTTGCCCCAGAGTAATTAGAATCCCCAACTAAATTAGTGATAAGACCTTTTTTTCCTGTACTAGGATCATCTCTAAACACAAGGCTATTATACTTAGTGAATTTACATGAGTCATGAAAGTCATATTTTTACTAGCTAATTAATTTTAATCTATTACTATTTTTTCTTCCTGATTACCATTCACTGCAGAATACTCTTAACCAAGTGACAAAATAAACCTTATACAAGGAAGAGAAATCTCATGAATGTGTTTTCTGTACATTATCTGTGTCCTGGACAGTTTTTTGTTCACTCCTACATCAAAACAAATTTTAATGTTTTTCTTCATGGTGATTATCTTAAAAATGAAAAGAGTGAGTATGAAGCTGGCTTTGCATAGTTACTGTAATGCAGAATCCCTTTTCTTATTGCAAGACACTTGGTTTAAATTGTCAAATCTTGGCCATTTTTAGAGGATGCCAAATTGTCATAAATAAATGATCAACATATATTCACTGAAAGTAAATACATTTTGAGTAGTAATTATGTGATGCTTTTTACCATAAATGTAAGTCAGTAATAAAAAAATTCTAGATAAAATGTTTTAGCTGATTATCATATTGAACAGGCTGCTCTAGCTAAAATTATATGCAAGATCCTTTTCTAGAATATAAACAATTACATCATGTAGATGCAGTTACACTGGGAATGATTAGGTTGTAAAATCCACGAAGCTAAAGTCTGGAAAAGTTAGAATTGCCACCTGGTTTCCTCAGACAAAAGTCTCAGATGGATGCAAAGGAAATCTTTGCTGAAAAAACAAACTACACAAAAAATGGACTCATGTAATGCTAAGCGTTACTAAGATAGCAGAGCCTGTGGGATTCACGACTTCTCTGTGACACACACAATCCAGGCAAAAGTCAGCATGAAACTGAACTAAAGCCATACCCTAAAATATGCTGTGGTTTCTCCTAATGGATTTACATAGAATTCACAAAATTTCTTTCCTCTATGGTTATGGAGGTGTCCTAATAATAGTTTATTTTCTGGACAGGTTGGACCATTTTCCTGTAGAAAAACTACAAGCCTCACAATGGTTAAAAAATAGTAATAATAGATTTGTGTCTTCTAGCTAGATAGAGGATAGAGGAAGATATTTTATTGGGGCAATTGTTTATTAATTATGCAAAGGATTCTCACTTCCTCAAAAACTTCATATGCCTCATTGCCCACAACACTCTAGGAAAGTGAAAAAAATAATTAAAACTAAAGTTAGCTAAGCTTTCAGATACCATTGTGTTCCAATGCCTTAGAGCAGCGGTCCCCAACCTTTTCTGCACCCAGGCCTGGTGTCACGGAAGGCAGTTTTTCCACAGACAGGAATTGAGGGGTAGGGAGGTGCAGATGAGATGAAACAGGACGTGGATCCCTAACAAAGAAGAGAAAGTAGCCACTGAGCGCACGCATGCTCATAAAGTGAGTAAATAGCTGGTCGGTGGAAAGGCGAAAGGGACAGGAATTTGACCCCAGGGAGGCTTCACCAGGAGACAGAGCAGCTGCAGAATCAGATGCGTGTAACTGAGGTGACTTCTGCAGGTTTGTTGAGCAGAAATCGATGAATTCCTTTCTGATGATTTCTTTCTTTTTTTTCCCCTTTAATCCTGCAACAGATTATGATGAATTCTTTGAGGTAAGAAGCCAAGCTACCTTCCTAAGGTGGCAGATTTCAGATTGAAGTGGTGAAGAGTGTCAAATTGCCGCTGTGGCTAGTGAAAGGGCAGGCAGACCACAGAGGGAGGAGATTTTAAGTGTTCTCACTACACACAAAAAAGCTATATGAGGTAATGCATGATAGTTCTATTTTTAGCTACTCTGCAATGTATGATATATACATATCAAAACATTATGCTTCACACGGTAAGTAAATTTTGTCACTTAGAAATTTTTTAAAGTGAGGGGGAAAGAGCATGTACCATGAAGAGCTTTTGTGAAAATTAATACAGTACCTGGCTGTCCTTGTGAAACATGAGATGGCTCATTATAAATGATATAGCGTAAAAACTCAAAAAAGGTATTTGAGGGGTCAATTGAAATTGCAATTCTTGAATTTATTAAGGTATCATACTGCCTGGTAACGTGATTACTTTTCCAATAAGACAAAGAGATGGAAAATTTTATATTTGTCTATGCACTAAGTTTTCCGGAATATGTAACAGAGATTTAAAAAAAAAAAAAAATAGTTAATGTTTGTGGACACAAGAAAAACGAATGGGCCATGAGAAATTTGGAGTAAAAGAAGAACAAAAAATTAAAAAGATAGAGAAAAATAAGAGACATCAAGGGATTTGAAGTTATTGTGTCATTTAAAAAAATGGCATTAAATACATGCATTAAAGATTTGGAAGATTAAAGCAATGTGTTCAGAGATTGTGATATATTTGACATACAATGATATTTGAAATAGACATACATTCTGTTATCTGACATACAATTCTAGGGTTTTCAAACGTTGCCCTTGAAGATTCTAATGGATGTGTGTGTGTGTGTGTGTGTGTGTGTGTATATACATATACACACACGCATATTATAATATGTATATATATTTTATACATCTTTCAAATTTTAAAATATATTACTTAATTTAATTAAAGGAGAAAAATAAATTGCAAACACTACCAAATATTTTAAAAGTCTTGGGCGGTGCCTGTGGCTCAAGGAGTAGGGCACCGGCCCCATATACCAGAGGTGGTGGGTTCAAACCTGGCCCTGGCCAAAAACTGCAAAAAAACAAAAACAAAAACAAAAGTCTTTTTCCACAGGAGAAAAGGAGACACCATTTCTGTAACATTTCTTTAACCTCTGATTGGTAAGTGATTGTGATGGAGTGCCTTGTTTCTGAGTCCCCATATCTAAGCTTGTCCCATGTCCAGGAAGCCCTGCAGCGACTGTCACAATTCTACTTTTAACATTCATTGGTGGTCATGAATACATAATAGATGCCATGGAAATGGTGACCATTTCTTCTCCTCCAAAGCCCTTTCCTGTAATAAAATATATAGAAGGATATTATTATGGTTTCTTAGCAACCACTGTACACCTTAATAGTTTAACAATGTCTAGAGGAAATTTCATGTTAAACTAGCATCTGTGAAATCCTTCCACAAGGATAACTAAATTTTATTTTATTATAATTCCCTTTTTTATATGCATAACAATAATAATTAGCTAGCTACATGCCGGGAAAAACCTTTAGCATGCTTTTAAGTAGCAGATGCTACTTAAGTATTTAAACTTCAAAATTTGTTAGAAAGTACAAAAACTTTTTTTTTTTTTTCCTCCACTGACATTTGGACTCTATAAATAAAGTAAATCTTGTGTCCCAACTTAAAACATTATGCCAGGTATCCATGTAACAAAAATATATGGACCCCTTACTATTTTGAAATAAAAAGGAAGAGACAAAAAAAAGTCTGTATGTACAGAGACTTACAGAAATGTACATGTAAATAAAATATTGATTCTGCATTAATCAATCTGGCAATTAATTAGGAGAATAAGCCTATAAGCAAGAACTTTTCAGACAATTTATGGGTGGTAAAGAGAAGAGATATGATCTGTATGAAGTGTTGACCCTTTGGGAGCCAGGACTTTGAAATATGCTGAGTTCTGATTTGAAAGCGTGTGACTCGTAAATTCCTGAATTGGGTCATTGTGGGAATTAGAACCATTCCTGCTTCCACACTTCTGCAGATGTATGCATTTCACATATCAGAAATACAACTTCATAGTGCTGGTTTTGATGTGAAGTTTGTGTTTGATCTTAGCACAGAATGCAGGTCCAGGCTAAAAATACCCATTGGTGTACTCGCGTCTGTTTCAGGGATGACCTTGAGGGACAGTGGTAAAGGACAGTCCTGCCTGTGAGCAGAGCTTGGAGTGATATTTCACTTTGTGTGGAAAGAAAAAATGGCCTTGGGTTAGAATATGTATCTAATCACTACCAGCCCAAATCTTGGCCAGCTGATTGGAAGCCTAGAAAGAATAGAACATGGGGGCTCAGAAGTTCTGGGGTAGAGTTGTATGTTTACAGTGATAGGAGTATGAAAGTCCCCACACTGCACAACGTGCACATGACGTGGCAAGATCGTGCCAGCAGCCTCTGTCAGGGGCCATCCCACTGCTTTCTCAGTCAGCGCACAGATGAGGTGGCATCTACGGGGTCATGAGCGGAGGTTATGCCAAGGCCCTCTGCGTGGGCTCTCAGCTCTTAGTTTGGTCTAGCTATTCTCATTTCCAAACCTCAAGCTTGCCAGAAACAAAGAGCAACTTTGTGTTTCTAGTGTGGCATACTATGTCAAAAAAAAAAAAAAAAAAATACCAGGAGGGATCTTACAGGACCCCTTCTACGCTGGAAGGGGTAGGGATCCATTCCAGTAGGAACGGACACATATTCTAGACATAGGCTGACCCTACCATCCTGCAGGGCCTCAGTCTGTGGCAACATCTGAGGGCTCACATTGTAGCTGCCTCACATCCCTAGGTCTCCACATGCCTCACAGCAGACACACAGAGGATTTACAGGACACGAGAGGTGCACGCTGGGCCCAGGCCATGGAACCCGCTGGTTGTGACACACTCTGCACTGAGAGCAAGTGCCTTGGAACACCCTGTGAAAGGGAGAGCTGACGTGTCAGCCCAGAAACCACAGCTTAGAGGAACGCTGCAGCTCTGCTTTCAGCTGTCATAAGGGAGCCCCCTGCAGTTACAGGTGTGTTTTCCAGAGGGTACGCTAGTTTCTCAGTGATGATATCAGGTCTCGGCTACCTGTTGCGACCTTCATTTATGACTGTGAGTCCTGCCCATCCAGATTTCCATCTGTAAAAGAATTACCACTGTCAGGCCCACGCAGCCTTCACGTTTAGTGCATCTGATAAAATGCAGTCTGTGATCGGAAGTTCTGACTATATCATCACTTGATGTTTATTCTAAGGTCCAGTGGCCTGCCAGGAGCTATTTTTCCAAAGGTGTATAATTCTTTTTTATTTATTTATTTTTAGAGACAGAGTCTTACTCTGTCACCCTGGGTAGAGTGCCGTGGCTTCACAGCTCACAGAAACTTCTAACTCCTGGGCTTAGGGTTTTCTCTTCCCTTAGCTTCCCATGTAGCTGGGACCACAGGTGCCTGCCACAACACTGGGCTATTTTTTTTTTACAGTTTGGCCGGGGCTGGATTTGAACCCACCACCCTCCATATACGGGGCCAGCTCCCTACTCACTGAGCCACAGGCACTACCCCAAAGGTGTATAATTCTCTACTGTCACTGTCATGTTCTGTATCAAAGAGCCCTTGTGGTCAATACTGTGATTATTCTATCAGATCTTGCCATAAACTACAAATGGCATCTCTTCCCATCACTGTTAACGTTAATATCATGCCCAGTATCTGTCTGAACCTGCTGCACAGAACATCTGCATCTGCGCTCCCCTGAAAGCTGAAATTCTTTCATGCTGTCTAGCGTGTAGTCAGGGTGACGTTACTAGGTAAGAAACATGCAGACTTCAGAAATCAGAGACATCCACCAAGTGATGTGCTTTCCTCCTTCCACGTGGGGAATCCAGGATGCTGTCACCTGCCCTTTACTCTCTTTGGTCCAAATGACTATCTGTTTTAACACCAATTTTTTTTTTTTTTTTAACAGAAATCTTGGATTCATAATGCTTTTTATATAGACTTCTTGACTAATTACCTTCTGAAATTAAAATAGTAAAATAATAGATGTGTATTTAAACAAAAATATGTAAAGTTAAACAAACCTTTCTGGTTTCTCTATAAAACTGAATACACATCAGTAATCACTTTCACTTTTTAAAATACAGTGTTTAACTGATAAACTTAATGTATCCGAGTGAGCTTTTTTTTTTTTTTTGGCAGTTTTTGGCCGGGGCTGGGTTTGAACCAGCCACCTCTGGTATATGGGGCCAGTGTCCTACTTCTTTGAGCCACAGTTCTCATTTACATGATAAAAGCAAAGAAAATTTTGAAGTTGATGATAAAAATTCTGTATCTAAGAAACTGAGTATAAACCCAAAGGAATTTAAAATGTTTGTATTGGAAAATTAAACAATGAGAAAAATAATATGCAATAAGAAAAATTCTGCTTGTTACTAATAAATGCTGCAAAATAAAGTGGGAGATACTCTTTTGAATCCATATATTCTATGCATTAAGAGAAACTTGATTGCTTAACATGAACTTGATTAATGAAGGTGACATAAAATATTAGGATAATCTGGAGTAAATTTAATCATATGTGAAATCCATTGATAGTTAATGTGATTTTCTGACATTTTTAGAAAGAAATAAAAAACAATCAAGACTTTGGTAAGTCCCATTTACTGAGTTTATGCCACATAATTAAGTGAAAATGGCTTCCTGTAATCAGAATTTTCTTTTTTTCCTTTTTTTTTTTTTTTTTTTTTTGCAGTTTCTTGGCTGGGACCAAGTTTGAACCTGCCACCCCCAGTATATGGGGCTGGCACCTTACCCACTGAGCCACAAGTACCACCCAGAGTTGTTTTCTGACTTGGGAAATATAAGAGTCATTTCGTATGACAGAATAATTTGTTCCATATTGCAGTTAAGAGAAATGATTAATACCCTTTCATTCAGTTGACAAAGAGATTTTGAAAGCTTTTCAAATGTATACAACTCCTTTGAAGTCCCAAAGCTATTTCCTATAACTGTCCTTTGGATTTGCACACCAGCCTAAGAAACAGTCACGACTCTCAAATACATCAAACTTCATGGTTCTAATCCTACTCAACTCCCTACTGAGTTTCAAAATTGCTATTGATCACTCAATAGCAATAGCAACACTGTTACTGCCTTTGTCTTAAAATAAAATTACTATTGCTTTTCTTTTTTTTTTTTTTTTTTGGGGGGGGGTTTCCAGGATTATTTATTTATCAAGGAAATACATGAAGCATCCTGATGTTTTTATGACTGAAAACAGACAGGTGTTCAGGAAAAGAATACCATCCTTTGTGGGCCTCCCATATACATAAAGCCTCTTGGTAAAATTTAGGTCAGATATTCCAGAAAATTAATCTTAAATAATGAGGTACATGGGCTGGGCAAAACATACATTTGTGGAACAGCCAATTTCAGACCCATGGCATAAATCCTAAGTCTTCATTCCGAATATATGAGAACTCACAATGCTTTCAATGGACTGGTCCCTTTCTCCTTGCCTTGTGACTCATCTGTCCCCCAGGCCCCCATTTCTTCCTTAAAATCGCCTTGCAGAGTAAGTGTAATGAACAGTCTTTGTTTCCTGACACACTGTTGCTGTGAATCCTCATACAACTTCCTTTCCTTTCTTCTCCTCTCCCTTTTCTTTCTTTCATCCCTATGAATGATTTGGTGAACATCTGGAAACTGCTGTCTTATCCAACCCTAGGACATCAATAGAAGTGTGTCCCTGACGTCGACTCTTCTCTAGAGAGAAGAGGAAAAATTCTAAAACACTGAATTTGAAAAATATACCAGAAGAGAATATCAAGGAGGTAAAAGATGAGCCTGAGACGAATAGAAGATGGATAGGAAGAAAGAGGATAGAACAAAAGCAAAAGGAAGGGACAGATAAAGACGTACGTGCAGGCAGAAAGGCAGTGCCTCGTCCCTCCACACTCCTGGTGTTTTTCCCTCTCTGCGGTACCGCACCTTGTGTCAGAGAGGGTGAGGCTCAGAGGCAGTGGTGTCTGATGAGCTACCTAACACTCCGGGCCTGGGGATTGGTCGTTTTTAAGATACCTTCCAGCTGAGATAATATCAATCTTATCTTTTCTAAATGGTTGCATCTCACAGGAGGGATTATTTTGCCTTGTGTGACTAGCTTATATGAAAATATTAACAAAAGGGAAGAGTTTAAAGCAAACTTTTCTTGGTTGTGAATTTGATATTGGTTACATTCACCGTAGAACTAACTGATGGTGTCTTTTAATGGAGTTCGTGATCAGAACTGTCATTGGGACAAAATTAGCTCATGCGGTAGATAATGCTTTACAGTAGAAATCAGCTAGGCTTACAGATTATTAAATTCCAAATAAAACTCTCTTTACTTATCAATATCAAATATAGAAGAAAAACGTATGCCTTGTTTACTCAAATATTTGTTATTAAGAATTATTAATTAATGTATGATGACAATCTATTAATTGGTGATGTCATTGAATATAATTGACATTTTTATTTTTTGGAGCTTCTTTCTTTAAGCTTGAGGCAAATTCCAGACATTTGCATTAGAACACTCTTACCTTGCTTTTTCTCCTTTGAAACATGATGCATATTTTACTTCCTTGGTCCACTGCTTATTTCCCACAAGGCTAAAATGAAGGCAGACATTCTTGTCTCCTTACTAACACATGCTTTTAATTTTGTCTCACCTGTATTAGATGTGCCCTGTATATTTGTAGAATGAGTGAATGAATTGTATTAAGATATTTTCGTATTTTCATTTTAACAAAATATAATATTGTGACAAAATAATTCCATTACAATTCTTCCTGCAAGAAATATCATTCTCCACTTTGCTTTAAAGACTAAATTCTTATAATCTGGCATGATCCATCACTTAAATAATCAATTTGACATTAAATAAACATATTTGGCAACATAATACTTTCTTTAGAATTGTCATTAAATAGACAATAGTGTCTTCTCACTGAAAGGTTTAAACATACAAGTTCATTTCAGTGCTCTTGTTAGCTTTAGTAAAAGAAATAACAAAAGATGAAAAAATACTAAATAAAACTATATATAGAAAGTCTTACACAGCCAACAACAAATTTCTATCTATATACTCTGCAAAAGTAACCTTACTATTACATTTATTCAATTAAGAAACTTTAGTATATATTACAATGATATATCAGGTAGGAACTTATACAATTAAACATAAAATACATATTTGATCTAATTATTTCTAAAATCAAATATATGTGCTCACTACATTCAAATTGATGTCAAATTTGTGTAGATAAATTTTCTCTTTAATGCAGGATTTACTCCTAAATGACTTTCTATGTTGCATGACAGAATCTGTTGAGAGGCAGAGAGAGAAAGAGAACGAGGGAGGAAAGGAGGCAGATGTCCAAGGGAGAGAAGGAAGGGCTAGAGAACATCCTTTAAGAATAACACAAAAAATTATTCAAATGAAATCAGCATTACTAATCCTGAAGTGAAAAATGTATATAGGCTTACGATATGTGTTTAAGACCCTTGGAGCCAGATTTACTTCAGAAGTGAAAATATTTCACACTTCATGAAAATAATCTGGTGAATATATTGCATATTTTATAAATATCCCAGAGAAGTCACAGGTAGTTCCCTACAATCCGGCACACTAATATGTCTGCAGCACAATGTATGATCCCTTATTTAAGTGAGGTCAATACTCTAAATACAAATGAGGTGCTCTGATGTGCTAATAATAAGTATAGAGTCCATTACACTTATAAGTTATTGTTTCTTATTATTTCTTTGAATGTATGTTGTTTTACAAAAATATGTACTATGACTAAAGTATTCCTCTAAGTTTATTTGTTTAATGGAGGGCAAGAATACTAAATGAAAATTTGGAATGACCTGAATTATACAGAGTCATGGAAAGTTAAAGACTCTTGAGGAAGTTAGAATCTATTTAGGAAGACACATTATAAACACATAGATGCATTTTAAAAGTAGAAGATGTTATGGGAATAAATGAAAAAAATATGGTACAGATTATAAATAGTAATGTTTTCCTACAGTTCAAGGGAAGTGATTACAACAGGAGGATAAGGAAAATGTAAAAACTGAGCTAGATATTTGGAGAATAAATGGACAGGTGTAAAGACACAAACAAAGGGGCATTTCTTCTAAGTTTGACCAAGTCGACCTGCTGCACAGGATGTTTTATCCCAAGTATGTTTGCTCTATTATTTGGATACAATCAAGTCAACAGTGAAATCAGCATTACATTTATTCCCTCTATAAAAGTAAAATCATTTGTCATTTTGGGGGTTACAGTAATATATGAAAAAGACATTTTTGGATCCTTATTCTACACTGACTCACTCCATTACAGCTGATTTGGCTTCCCACAAAATTCATTTTGAATTTTTTTTGCTTATATGAATGTGTTACTTTATGATTATTAAATTCCAAAGATCAGATTACTAAGTTTATTATTCTTTTTCCCTGAATTGTATTACTAGTCAACCAAATTAGTTATTAATTAATAAAGCATTAGTATAAAGAACTGTCACATAAAATAATCAGAAAAAAATCATTTATTTAAATATTCAACATTAAAATAGTCACAGTGTCAGAGAATGACCAAATTGACATGTTTTTCTTTTCTAATAAGCAGGTAAATCATGATGTACCTGGCAGATATTGCCAAATCCCGTAACATTGGTCACCCCATTTGCCCCATCATATACTTGATCCTTTGCTAGTTCATAGTCAGAGTAAAATCAATATACAGTTGGTATAGGTTTATAAATTAGTGTGTGTATATATTATATACAAATAAAGATACTGCACCTATTTTTATACTTCTTGTCAATCAATATTGTAATACAAATTATCAATCATTAACTTCTAAATCATTCACTGATTTAAAAAAATGGGTAATGTAATCTTTTGTATTGTATGTCTGTTGCTAGTAAAAGATGACCTTTTCTCAAGTATTGGTTCATGTAGCTAAACACAGTAAGTATGTCTAAAGACTTCTGCCTTATGTTAATAATGCTTGGAAAACAAAACCTCTTATCATCTTTGATAATATACAATTTATTATACTGAATTCTCTCATAATTACATTATACTAGACTAATAGCAATCACATATCAACTGTTGTGTATACTGTGTGTAAATATATTAAAAGTATCCACTATCTCTATTATTTCTGAAGTCACAAAAATCACATTTGTACATGTCATTTTGAATTAATTTATTTAATTTTAATACTTTCTGTTTATATTTATCCACAGAATTTCACAAATATTATTTTGTTAGTTTAGGAACTAGATATTCATTACGATAAATATATTGAAATATCTTAAACATTTATTATTATTTAATTTCTTGTTATCAGGCAATTAATGCATTTTTAGATGATATTATACAATGTAATAGTGTTTTCTGCCAGATTTTTTTTTGCTGGTTTTCAGCTGCATTTCCCTATTTTCCACATACTCTACTTTTTTATGTTTTTTTATTGTTTGTATACAGTCAATCATTTATTAATTTATATTAAGTTTAAATAAGTTTAAATAACAGAAAGATTACATTTCTGTAAAGCAAAGCATATATCTGACAGTTTTTGACTAAAACATATTAAAGTTCAATTTATAATACACATATGTATTACCCAAAGTTTATCTCTCTGATTTCACATTTTCTTGTATATTACAAGGTCAAAATCAACTTTCAAACCATCTTTTTAACTTCTCCTTTTATAGCTCTCTTTGAGGTATAGATGATCTTCCACTTCCATTATGAATTCTGACATTTTCAGACTTATTATTTAATACTCTTTGGTATTAATGTTTTATTGTAAAGATTTGTCAAGATAGGATTTTATGTAATTTCTTTTATTGAATAATCCATGTAATTGAGCAGGGTATGGCAAGTTTCATTAATTAAAAGATCCATTTATTTTTCTAAAATGCTGGCTAAAACAAAAACTGTCTTCGGTCATGATATTGACACCAATTCTAGACAAAGTCTAATATGATTTTTATAGGAATATTTTTTATTAAAACATTTCCCTGAAGCATCAACAATACAGTTTCATGTTGTTTTGGTAATTGTATATTTTTAACACAGGAGTTAAATGAAAATATAGACTCCAAAGTTTTTTTTTTTTTTTTTTTTTTTTTAAGGTTAGG
>CAUYPK010159043.1:0-75840 GCA_963574355.1 Loris lydekkerianus | reverse complement strand
GGCATACCCGAGCTCGACCCGTGACGGGAGTGCAGTCGCGTGCAGTTCCGATCTCACCCCTAACCTCCCCTCGCTCTCTCTCTCCCCCCTCCTCTCTCCTTCTTTCTCTTCCTCCCTCTCTCTTCTCTTCCCCCTCTCTCTTTCCTTCTCTCTCCCCCTCCCTCCCTCCCTCCTGCTGCTCAATTCTCATTCAGCCAGCCCTTGGTGATTGGAGCCAAATTTGCAGATCATATAAGATACTTAAAGGTACAACACAGTCCTTTGCCATGTATCATCTAAGCCCCAAGTTCTCTCTTTATCTGAATATAAAATATTTTATAATGGCAGTGGGGACCCTGGGAATTGAGATTAGTGTCCTGGTGAAAGCAGTATTATAAACCTGTTATTCTTGTCATGTTCACACATCTTTGAAAAGTATACAAATTTGTAGATGAAGGGAAGGAGGAAAATGCTCAGGAAACCAAGAATTTAAATTAAATTAAAATCATCAAAGAAAACTTTTTCTCTCGTTTAATTTTAGCCTTTAATGGTAATTATTACCTAATTTTCAAACAATATTTTGTATGCAATATATTATATGTGATACGTATGTATTATATAGTCCTCATTATTAATATATGCATATGTGTGTATAGTCATTTTCAAAATTGCATATTGTGATCCATTGATGGGTCGTACAATCCATTGATTGATTGTGAACAGTGTTTTTAGTATAATGTAATGGACTAGAACAGAACCTGTTAAAATGCATCTGTGTTAACAGGGTAACTTGTTTTCCCTGACGTATGCATACACATTCGTGTGTGCCTGGATGTGTGTGAACTCAGTTGCAGTATAAATATTTCATATTGAGGCTCATTATTTAAACATTTTGAAAAATTATGCTGAAGTCATAGCAACAGTAATGATTAACATGTTCCTTTCAGTCTCCTAGCCACTATGTATTTTATTGCCAAGTTCTGAAGCATGCTAATTAGGACGTTACCCCATACAATTTAATTGTAATAAGTATTTTTATGTTTGGTTCCACATGGCATTCACACGAAATAACTATTATTTGGTTAGTTCTTTCTGTATGCTGGTTATTGGAGGTTTCTTATCTGTTCTTTTAAACTTTCTTTCAATAATAAGGCTAAGGATTGGGTTGCAATAATCCAATAATGCCAACCAAAGAAAGCATTAAGAGACATAGCCTAGAGGTATAATGCTGAACACTGATTTAGGGAGAAAATAGCTTGATCCTTTCTAATGCTTCTTTGGAGGATACCATGTGTTGAAGCAGAGATCCTGTATTTTTTAAGAGCATTGCATAATCTATTTTCTCGCTGTTGAATAAAAATCAATCCAGCCCAGAAATCTGACACTGCAAAATTAAGGAAATTCACACAGACTAAATATTACAGTGGCTGGATTTTTTTGTTAGCACATTGTTCTCCTTTGAATGTATACTAAGGCTTATAGTGTAGAGCCCTGCACCTGCTGAGTCACATGCTTGGAGGGTTGTATTTCACTGATTGTTATTGGCTAATGTGCGTTAATTACATGTAAATGCATTACTTAATGTATAGGTTTATGTATGCATAATTAGTAGTTGCATAGTTGGAATTTCAGAGATAACATAAAGGGAAAAACCCTACCATGCTCACACCTCTTGTTTGTGAGCGAAATAAAAATAAAAGCAGCTATAGGGATTCTCTTCTAGAACAGGGGTTCTTAACAGGTGGGTGGCGACCCCTTTGGGGGTTGAACAACCCTTTCACAGGGGTCACCTAAATATATCCTGCATATCAGATATTTACATTATGATTCATAACAGTTGCAAAATTACAGCTATGAAGTAGCAACGAAAATAATTTAAAGGTTGGGGGTCACCACATGAGGAACTGTATTAAAGGGTCACGGCATTAGGAAGGTTGAGAACCACTGTCCTAGAAGGAGCTAATTCTAGTAAATGTCAAAATTCATGGAAGTGTGTTTGAAATTCAATGTTTAGATACAAATTAAATACAAGTTTGTCTCGAAGCTTTGTTTACAACCTGGAATTCAGAATTGGTGAAACATTTGTGAATGTCGATGTTCTACAAACACATAAACTTGTGAACAATAATTGTCATGTGATTAAACTCCAAAGGTTAACACAGCATGCATGCCAAGGCTCCATCTTGTACAATTTGCAATCACTAGTATAATTTTTTCAGATAAACATCTAACTTTATGAACAGGTCTGGCCTTTGGTTGCTGGTATGTTAGTGTGAATATTGATGATGTGCTTCATATTCTGAGGGGGAGGGCTTGCTCCTGTAAAGATCATTCTGCAGGAGTCTGAAGTGCAAGTCTAGAGAATAACCTTGGCAGCAATTTCAAAAAGAGCAACCTTTTTGTGAGTATTGATATTTAGGCCAACCATATATTATGAACTCATGTTACATGTGGTCTCTGGGAGACCAGGAGTGCCGGTTCCTTTATAGTAAAAGCCTCTGTCTGTTCCTGTACATGTGATCTCTGGGAGACCAGGAGTGCCGATTCCTTTATAGTAAATATGTAAATCCACGTTCATTCATTTGAGCATATTAAATTACAGTGAGATGACTATGTACTGTGATCTAGTTGAATATGAAATATGAACACAACATAAATTGAGGTTGAAATTTAGGTCCATCCAAAGTGAGTAGAAATTGTGTTGTTTTTAAATTAAAGACTTTATTTTGGTCAAGATTAATACATCAAAGAAAACTATTCTCTGGTATTTCCATTGTAATAGACTAGAATAGACTTCAGATGAAAAGTTTTTCAGATTTAAGGGCCTCAAAGTGTTGTAAAACTGTTCTCTTATATTGTGAAGGCTAAGAACAATTAAAGATGAGTGATTGACACGTACCTGAGGTAGGTGCTGCTCTAAGCACATTTTCCCCCTCTCTCAGTCATTCTTTGCAACTCTGTAGGCTGGATGTGGTTATCGTCCCACTTTACAGGCTGAGCAGATTGAGTCCCAGGGTGCCAATGTAGCTTGCCCACAGTGTCACAGCCAGCGGGAAGAGAGGCCAGGACTCACTAAGGGAAGGCAGGTTGCCTCCAACAGTCATGCTCTTAGCTGTGAGGCTGTATTTTTAAATGATTAGAAGAAAGAAAAAGAACAGAGTGAGCATTTGTGGCATGGTTGACATGAGGACGCTTCAGTTAACACCCCCTGTCTTTAGACACCTGTGAGGATACTACTGAAAAGCCTTTGCAACAGTACAAAAGTTTAAAAGGGGCACTGTGCACACTGCTCATTGCAGTGGAAATCCTATTTTAAAAGAGCACTACTTGTTGTTTTGAAGACAGAAATACAAATGTGGATACCTGTTCATAGACACATGAGCTTTAAATGGCTGAAAAATGTTGCTGTGAAAAAGTGCAGATTGTGATGACGTGTATGAGGCTGCGTTGTATCGTCTTCCATCGTGTTCAGTGTAAACAGGGTGATGAAGCTGTATATGCGTTTCCTACGTTATTTTTAAGTTGTACCTTCGGCAGCTGAGAAAGCGGATAGATACCTTACTGAGATTGCTGTGTAAGCTCACTCAGAATGTTTTTTACCAGTGCTTTAATTTTTTAATATACACCTGGAAAAGGAAATGTTTGACACTTGTGTTGTGTCTCCCTGAATCTGCGTGGCTTCCCCAGAAACACGCTGGCATCTGGCACCTCTCTACGCCCTGCTGCTTTCAAGATTCCCGATTTCCCCGATACCATTGCCACTTTCACATTTGAAACAGCATCTTTGGGGCTTTCAGGTCGTCTACCTCTTGTCCAGTTTTCCTGATTAAAACGTCTCTGCTGGACAGTGACGCTGCCTTATTCTTTTCGAGGCTTATGCTCTTGTGCGTGACGCTGTCAACTTCCCTTTCAATGGTGCAAACTCCGAGGAGGCCACATGTCTCCCACTCTTTCTTCTGAGCAACAAATCCATAAAAACAATAAGGATCTAGTTAAAAAGTTAGCACCCCAAACAGGCTTTTTGTGGATTTTATTTTAATAGTTAGACATTTGCACAAAATATAATGAGCTATTAGAAATGAAAACGTTCCTTTATTTCAGATCATTTGGAGTTATTATAGGGACAAATTTGTGACCCTTGAGAAGTGTGTGCAGTCCTGTTAAATCACACAGTGGGCATTTGCCATTTGGGGGCTGGACAGACAGACTGGTTCTCACAGTGAAGCAGTTCACCACAGGGGAGTTGCAGAGACCCCATTACTTAGGGTCTTTGAAGTTAATAAAAAAATCACTGAAAGAGCTCATTTATCTGTGTCCCAGCTAATGACTGGTGACATCTAGTGGTAGCTGGATTCCAGGCACTCAGATGAGCTATCCCGTAGAGGGGACTCTAGAAGAGTTATACAAATAAACTATACAAATGTTTGCACACCTCTCATGCCAGACGTTTGCAGACTGATGGGGCCGAATTGCCCCTCACCAGCTCCCTGTAGTTAGTGAGGGTGAGCCCTTAGCTGCTCATGCCATGGTGGGCGGTGGGAGGTTGGGAGACTCCATGGGGCCCCCTCCTGAGAAGCTCGCTGTTCCCACGTTCGCCGTTCATGGGGAGTTGCTTCTGATCATCTTCTTGTATTAGTGGTAGCTCATGAGTAGGAGGCATTTGCCTCGCCTCACGATGTTCTTTGGAAGAGTTTCCACATGGGAAGCCAACCCATAATGGCAGGTTCTTTATTAAAATATGTGCAGTGGAAATTATGCTAATTAAGCTGGAGTGTAATTATAGACTAGAAAGATTCTCTCGCAGTCTGAATTGAATTGTTGTAGATAAATGTGCATTAACTTAATAGTGTACAGCTAATTATGAAAGGTAAAGGGGAGGAAGAGTTGTAATCAGCTCTAGGATGTTGTGGAGATGCCTCTCTCCCAGGGAACTTGCCCGGTAAAGCCCAGGTAACCCTGTCATGAGAATTCTAGCGTTCCTGTCTCATTTTCAATGCTGCAATTAAGATAGCCACTGGTGACTAATTAACCCATTTAACTCTATTTGTCTGTGGCATTTATTATAGTAGAGAGGCAAATTCGGTGGCACTCTGCGGCTTTATGCCCCATTCTAAGTATATTTTTGGAGTTTATTCTTTATTTATGCTTTTGTGTGTGTTTATGATAATTATGGAAATGAGGCAAGGATCATCACCCCATGCAGCTTTGCTAGGCTCAACTGAAGCTATATTCTGGGAATTCTTTTACTTAGAATTCCTGTGTTTATGGATCAAAGCCACCCCAACCAGCTAAATGAAAGGTACTTTAAAAAAAAGAGAGAGAGAGAGAGGTGGCACGTGTGGTTTAAAGAAGTAGGGCACCAGCCCCATATGCTGGAGGTGGTGGGTTCAAACCCAGCCCTGGCCAAAAACTGCAAAAAAAAAAAAAAAAAAAAGAGAGAGAGAGAGAGAGAGGGAGAATGAAATAAATAAATAAATAAAAACTAGAGAATGATGCTAAGTGATTTTCAACTAATGTGGGAAAATTTAGTTTCACATGTCTTCTGAACAGAACAGTCTGAAACCCAGTCAAACAGTACCAGAGGGTTTAGGGAGTTTTGCATTAGGGGAAAAAAAGATCCACAAAAGCACTATGAAGTATGAAAAGAGTATGATTTGGTGGGAGGGAAACTTTGCAAAGGATGAAACTGTCCTGCAAAGGGAGAACGTGTGTTGTGACCGTGGCCCTCACCGTTTATTCTGTGCTTGTAGGGCACTTGAACACTTCCTTTCATTGCTTTTTAAGATGGGAAACCTAATGGAAGAGCCGAGATGCACATCAGGCTTTTAGTGATTCCTTAAATTTCTGTTTTCTCTCTTCTCTCATTTACATTATTTCTCTGGTCTCATATGCACATTTGAGACAGTAACAGTGAATGAGGCTGAGTTTTGATTTTAATTCCTAGATCTTTTCTGACATACATAAATTCTTTAGAACGCTTACAGCAATTTCTTTTTTGACTTAATAAAATTCAGCCTCTCTTTGTTTTGCTTCTAACTTATTGCCACATTTCTTTTGCAGAGACAAGATAAGTATCAGAAAATGTTCTTAAAGCTCATTATTTAATCAATATATTTTTGATGAAATTGCAACATTGTTCCTGCCTATAAAAATAGCATTGCTTAGTGATTACAATGGTGGGTTCAGGAGATTCTGTGTCACTGTTGACACAGTTCTACTCTGTGTTAACTGTGACTTCCTACAAAAAAACAATTATTTTATCATTATTTTTTTTTTAGAGTCTCACTGTTGCCCTGAATAGAGTGTCATGGCATCATAGCTCACAGCAACCTCAAACTTTGGGACTCAAGCAATATTCTTGCCTCACCCTCCTGAGTAGCTGGGACTACAGATGCCTGCCACAATGCCCAGCTAATTTTTCTGTTTTTAGTATAAATGGGGTCTCTCTCTTATTCAGGATGGTCTGGAACCCCTGTGCTCAGGCAAGCCAGCTACGTTGGCCTTCCAGAGTACTAAGATTACAAGTACGACGCGTGGACATAAGATTTCAGCTTCAGCTCCTTCACCTGTGAACCAGTAAAAAGATCTCCCTCAAATAGTTCCAGCAATCATCAGGAAACGATAGGCCAAGGGCCTAATTCAGTCCTCTGTTTGTTTCTGTAAATAAAGTTTTATTGGAACATAGCCTTGCCCATTTGCTTACATATTGTGTGTGGCTGCTTTTGTGCTGACAGTGCTGAGTTGATTAGTTGCAACAGAAATAATGGGATGAGCAAAGCCTAGAATACTATGATCAGACCTTATCAGAAAAAATTTACAGATCCCTGGATCAGAATATTAAATTTTTAGATGTGTAAGAACATATATAAAATATATTTGCATGTGTATAATATAAGAACCCTATGTGTGTGCATTTACTCACGTAATGTGCATATAAAGTAGCACAATGCTTGGCACATTGCAAGTGCACATATATGTTGGCTGTTATAAATATTACTTTCATTTTGTTAAATCCAGTTTTACTTGTTAGAAAATTAGTTGTTACCGTGCCAAGACATTTACATTAAAAAAAAAAAGAAAATTAGTTGTGAAGAAGACATTAGATGAGATAGCATTAATTAAATATTCAATAAGTATGACAGTTAAAATATTTTTTCTTTATAAGTATTGTCTAAAGTGAAGGCTATGTTCGTCATTTCAGTGAATGTTCATTATAAGAATATATATCATGGTACCTTTCTAAGTGTATTAGTTTTCTAGGGATGCTTAAAAAAGTCTACCACTAGCTTGAATAGCTTAAAACAACAGATGCTAATTGTCTCACAGTTCTGGAGGCTGGAAGTTAGAGATCAAGCAGAATGAAGCTTTTTCTTTGGCTCTAGAGGACCAGCCGTTCTCCTCATTTCTGGGGTTGCAGTCCAGAGCTGGGCAACCTTAGGTCGCAGGTGTATCACTCCAATTCCTCCTCTGTGGTCATAGACCATCCTTTTTGTGTGTGTCTTAATATCTTCTCTCTGTGAGTTTCTCTGCATCCAGATTTCCCTCTTGTTTTAAGAGTGCCGCTCATGGGATTAGAGCCCAGCCTGTTCCCAGATGACCTGATGATCTGCTTATATTTACAAAGATCTTTTTCCAAACAAGGTCATAATTATAGGTTCTGGATTAGTAGATTTAATGTAGTTTTTCAAACAACAAAGTTAAATTCATGATACCAAATAACTATCCTTTGGAAAATGGATAATTCTCCTTGGATGTTAAACTATCTTAGATCAAAACAAATGGTTGAAATAGTACTTAGTTATTTTGATGACCAGAACTAGGAATAAGGACTGATTAAATGCGGTTAGCAGCACTTTTTTTTTTATATGTGTAGTTGATTCCAGGGAGAATGTGAGATTACAGATGACATGCCCTGTGAGGGAACAGGATTTCAGGCCCATGAGTAGAAAGACCCTCGAAGACTCAAACCCCCTCCCCGAGCTAGTCCCAGCACACCTGGGACACTTGTCCAGCTGTTGTCAATTCCTGTAAGCGACATAGGCACAGACTGGAGAGTGTTCAGAGGAAAGGATGAAAAACTCCAAATCTTGCCAGGTGAGGAGGTATTTGATGAAATTAGCCGTGAAGAACACGGAGTGGATGTGGCACAGAGATACACGTGATAACTAGAAAGGCACCAATTCAAGGAACATGTTGGAAAATAGGAGTAAGTGTTTTTAAAGTGACAGTCATGGTGCCACAAGTGATAACAGTATTTTAATTTATTCTCTTAGTCTTTTTAGATTCTCTTAGTTTTCTTATCCTTTCTCACTATCTTTTTCCACCCTATACTTGCACACACAGACACACATTTATGGTCATAGTTCCTCCGTCGATTTATATCTTGTTTTTTTTTCATTGACTATCACTTCATAAACATTTTTTCATTTTATTAAGTATATTTTAAAACAGCGTTTTTTTCATGACACATTATTCTTTTCATTAACAGCAGAATTAAATCACTGATGTTTTATTTAGGACATTTATAAGTGTTCATACATCCATATTTATAATTCCTTTGATCTATAAATTTTGCTATTTTTATGGATTTGGAATCTGGATTATAATAACCTAAAAACTGAACTGGTAAGTGTCCAGGTTTTCTTATATTCCAAAGCAGTTTAATAACACAAGAATTGCCAGATTCTTTAAGGTTTGAGAGTATCCTCCTGTAATACCATCTTTAAGTTGTTTAAATCTTTTTCTTCTTTTTAAATTTTGGATAATATGAAGGTACACATGATTAGGTTACAGTATTTGCATTTGTAAGGTAAAGTCTGGGTTGCTGTTGAGTTCTTCACCCTGGAAATGTCATTCTTAATGGTTTTAAATATTCCATTCTGTGGATGTAGCATTCTTTAACCATTCTCCTTGATTGTTATATTTAAAGTATAATTAAATTAAATACTAAAGTAACTACTAAGAGAATTTTGGATATCGTAAAAGGTTTCAGAAGTCGGAGATAAAGGCCAATGAGTTGAGATGTCAATGTGGAGTCCATGGAGAAAGAAAATTTAGAATCAAGTCATCCTTACCTAGAAGAGGCGTGTGCTCATCATACACACATGCTTACCCCTAGTCCACAGTCTGAGCTCAGGTTTCACGTGAGAATTGCACTGTGTGAACATCAGGGTTTCTTTCATCCCTGAGATGTTATGATTTTGTATCTAAAACATGGCAGGCCATATGTACATACATTAAATGATTCTCTGAGAGGAGTCTTGCTTCCAGGAACAGTTTTTTAAAGGTTTGGTCATTGAAAGGAGTTGGAGAGATCAAGAAAATCAGGAGTTAGCCCATGAGAGTAAAACAGGAGGAGAACTAAATTTCAGCAAGTTCAGTGCTAAAGATGTAATTGTCTTGTACTGGTGATTCATGAACTAGGCAGCAGCGAATCCGCAAACCAGCAAGGGGCTCCGCTGGCTGTGTTAGAGCTGTTGGCTTTGTTAAGGCGGCTGTGATGGGAAAAGGCCCACAGACAGCACAGTGCAAATGCAGACCAGCTGTCAGGGGAGTCCTTTCCTTGGATGGGGTTAAGCAGACCCGGCTTCCCTATTATGTTGCCTTCAATCGACTGGGCCCCCTTGGATGAGTTGCTATGAATCTCCTGATTTTTTTTTTCTTCCTGGGGAACTGGCTTGTTTAGAGATTTGGCTCTAATCATTCCTGATTTCTTGGAAGGTCAAATCTTACAAGTAAACAACTCAGATTTTGGTTCAGCAAGGTGCAACTTTAGCACAAGTGACTTCATTTGGAGGCTGGTATCTTTTTTAAAAACACATGACTATGAAACATCTTTCATAGATAAATTATGAATTAAATAAATAAAGCATAGGTTATTTTAACACACCTTGACTTCATGAGTAGGTTAGACCTTTTACACAAAATTTTTAACCTTATACTTTTACACTGCTGGTCTGGATTGCTTTATGGGATATCATTCTATTATTTCAACTTCAGATTGACTTTCAGGAAGGGGAAATTCTGGACTCTTTTGCTCATAAATAGAGCTATAAAATCACTTTGATCCCGTGTTTACTTACTTTTACTATTTACCAGTACTCATTGTAGGTTAGACACCAACCTTTTCATGTGAATCCCTGCACTCATCCCAGGCAGATGAGACCCACAGACACTTGGTCTTCAGGACATCCCACCATCTTGATCTGAAGATACAAATGGCCCTTGGTTTGTTCCTCAGTATACTGAGAGGCTGATTTAAAATGCTAAGTGACTCTGTCCTTTGCAGAGTTAACTGCCTTTTTAGCTGGTGAATTTTATAACTGGGTATTTGTCAGTCTCCTTTGCAAACCTCACGGGAGGACACTGGGTAGCGTGCCAGGTCCTAAACACAGTGTCAGCATGTAACAAATAACAAATGAAGTATTCTGTCTGAAGGTTCTGGAGGAAGGAACTCCCAGAATATAAAGAGACTCAAGACTTTCCCCTTGTCTGTCTTTGGGACCAGGCCAAGAGATGTGGCTAAGACCAATTAAAGGCAGGCCAGCCAGCTAGTATCACTGTCTCTGACACTAACTGTGTCACTTGCTTCCATGTTAAGAGCCATAATTTTAATTTTTAAGTTTTTATTTGAGAAGAAGCCACCACCTCAGCGTCCTTTCTGTGCCAACGTGCAGTATGAGCACACGCAGGCCTGTGGGTGCGACTGTGGCTGTGTCTGGTGTTGGAAATGCCAGCTCCTTGTCTGGCACCAGCCTGCACACACAGAGCTAGACCCATTCTGCCTTCTGCCAAGATGCGTGTGTGAGCTCGGGACAGGTACAATCCTTGAAGCTCTGGTCTTGGCCCCGTTGTGATTAGAGATATATCAGATTTAATTTAATATCCTTTGTATAGATTCTTGTCCACTAACTCAGGTATTATACTTACCAATAGAACTAAAGTTTATGCTACTTCCTTACTAATTGCTAATAAAATAATCATCTTTATCACCCTAATTTTTTTTATATTATTGATTGGTAAGGTTTGAATGTACCCCCAAAGTTCATATGTTGGAAATCTAGTCCCTAATGCTCTTGATGGTGGGGACTGGCCAAGGACTGTAATCCTAGCACACTGGGAGGCCAAGATGGGTGGATCGCTTGATCTCAGGAGTTTAAGACCAGCCTGAGCAACAGCAAGACCATCTGTACTAAAAATAGAAAAGCTAGCTGGGCATCATGGTGGGTGCCTATAGTCCCAGCTACTCAAGAGGTTGAGGCAAGAGGATCACTTGAGTCCAAAAGACTGAGGTGGCTGTGAGCTATGATGATGCCATGGCTCTCTACCCAGGATGACAGAGTCGCAGAAAAATAAAAAAGAGAGGGAAACCTTAAAGAGGTGATCAAGTCATAGATCAGTGTCATGTTGTGGGAGTGGGTTTGTTGTAAAAGTGAGTTTGGCCCTCTCTTATTTTCTTTCCTTTCCACTTCCTGCCGTGGGGTAATTCCGGGAGCAGACCCTCACCAGATGCAGGCTTCTCAACCTTGGACTCCCCAGCCACTAGAACGATGAGAAAGAAATCACTGTTTCTTATACATTATTACCCAGTCTGTAGTGTTCTGTTAAGCAGTAAATAAAGGGGACCAAGGCCTTGATTGCCCTCCTTTTACACATTAAAATACATATTGCATGAAATCTTTATTTTGATATTATAAAAATAATTTTATTGTTTTTTATTGGGTTTTCACAAGGTGAGACGTTGTATTTTTAAGCCCCCTTTCTTAGTGTACACATTTGGCTCATTAGGAGAAGTAAAAAAATTAAAATGTGACATTATATATTTCAGTGAGAGTTTTATATAGTTCAGGAAATGCCACTTTGTACTCTTAACCTCTCTGTGTGAGTCTTTATAGGTCTTTATAAAATACATTTGGCTTACCTGTTTTTTTCTTCTCATTCTCACTCTTCAATTCATTTTCATACCTACATCACTTCAAAGCAGTAAATTTAAGACATGAACACATCATTCATGGAAAGACCATCTCAGCTTGTAACAAAACAGTCTGATGTATTATCTTACTTACCACATGCAAAGGTGCATAGGGGAAGTCGTAGATGAGTTGGAAAATTTGGTAGCATTTTTATATCTCCATTTTAGGATGATTTCTAAGTAACTTAAAATGTGTTTACCTTTTTTTGTTAAACATTAGTGAAAAAGTCTAGGAGATGAACTCCCCTCTTGGGCCTCAGTCTTGATACAGGTGAACTAACTCCACTTAAGGCTGTCTTTCGGGGTTAGCAACAAACTGATGGTTTCTAGATGGTTCTCTTCTTTTATTCCTATCTGCTGGGAAAGAAATAGTAAAATCCAGATGCTGTTTGGACACACTGCACTCTCTTCTTGAATAGTTTCAATAAGAAACCTTTGAAGAGCATCCTTTGTGGAAACAAATGCGCACGTTGACATAAGAACGATGGAAAAAAAGCTACTTTTGTATTTCCTGGTTCTCTATGGCTGTATAATGAACCACTCCAAAACCTAGTGGATTAAAAACATGATGCTTCGTTGCCTCTCCTGATTCTCTGATAGACTGCCTTATCCGGGGGGTTCCTACTCAGGGAATCTCATGAAGATGAAGTGAGATGTTGGTGGGCTACCACCATGCACTGGGCCCTCAGGCTGGACGTTCAAGATGGCACATTCTCACGCAGGCCATTGAATTTGGCTGTTAGCTGGGAGCACAGCTGGGCAACTGACCAGACACCTGCTCTGTGTGGTTTGGTCTTTGCGATGCATAGTGGCTGGAATCTGGGATCTAAGAGGAAGTGTCCCAAGAGTAAACATCCCAACAGACCCTTGTATACACACACATATATGTGCATGTGTGTGTGTGTGTGTGTGTGTGTGTGTGTGTGTGTGTGTGTGTGTCATATATAGAAAGAATAAAAGAGACAGAGAGAAAGATTTTGAGGAATTTGTTCCTACAGCTATGGAGGTTACCAGTCTAAAATGTGGATGGCTGGCTGATAGGCCAGAAAATCTAGCAGTTGATACTGCAGTCCTGGAGCAGAATTTCTTCTTCTAAAAATCTTTTTTTCCTCTTTCAGTTGATTGGATGAGGCTCACGCATATTGTCAGGGGCCAGAACAAGGCCACCACACTATCCGTTTGACTTAAAGTCAACTGATTGCAGATGGTAACCACAGCTACAAAATACCTTCAGATTAGTGCTTGATTAAATCACCGGTGCTGGAGTGCAGCCAAGTTGCCCCTGGAGTATAACCTCCTATAAAATGGGTGCGCTGATTCACACGCGTGGGATTGATGTGAAGCAGGAGAGAGACACAGGCCTCCTAACCAGCTGACCTTTTGCATACAGAGGGCAATCAGAAGGAAAGAGGAAAAAAAGGTTATGGAGAATGTATGGAAACATTTCCCTTTAAATCAGACTGTGGGTCTTGACCCCTTTGGGAATTGAATGACCCTTTCACAGGGGTCACCTAAAACCATCCTTCATATCAGATATTTACATTTTGATTCATAACAGTAGCAAAATGACAGTTATGAAGTAGCAATGAAAATAATTTTATGGTTGGGGGTCACCACAACATGAGGAACTGTATTAAAGGGTCGTAGCTTCAGGGAGGTTGAGAATCACTGCTTTAAAGGCACCTAGGGTGAGACTTTATAAAATCGAAGAATAAGAATGTTGTTTCCAAAATCTAAAATTTTTAGGTTTTTATTTTATTTTATTTTTATTTCTCAACCTCAGATGAAATCACTTTCTACTTCAAAGATGAGAAAAACTACTTATTAGCATCTTTCATAACCTTTTCAAACTTTAAAAAAAATATAGAATTTCTTGGTGTGTGAAAGTGCAGAGTAGACAGAGTGAAACTTTGGGTTCCTTTGAGATGAAGTGATGACCAGATTCTCTTGCTTTGGAAGGAGACTAGAAAACCAGAAGTGTTTTCAGTTTTGGAGATTTTCCTGTGTGACCTTGAGTAATTCCCCGAGCCAGTTGGTGCCTGAGCTTACGCTTTTGCAGAGTAGTTGCAGTGTTGAGAAGTGAATGTTTCGAAGGATTTTGAGGATGAGCAGATGGAGACCACAGTGCTGCTGGGGAGAGAAAAGAAAGGGGTGCCCACGCCCAGCCAGCCCTCCCAATGCTGTCAGCCTTGGACCATATGTCTGCCGCCTTCCTGGCCTGTGGATGCTGTGTGATGCGGTCTGTGCCATCCCCTAATGGGAAGGGTTGTGCGCTCCTCTGATGTCGTGGGTTTATTAGAGGAAATCTGCTCAGCCGAGGAGCAGGTCTGGCTTCCTGCCGATGCGGCACCCCTGATGCTGCACTGCCAGGCTCTGACTGTCGGGGAAATCTGAGTCTAACTGAGACTGCAGATCAGGGGAAGGGTGTGTTCCCCCCAGGAAGACAGTGATTAAAAGCACTCCACTGCTCCATTCCTTGACGGAAGAGGAATAGGAGGAAGGCAACGATGCTAACAACACAAGAAGAGGTAACTTAGCACAGGGATGAGCAGGTGCCTTCCTGGGGAAATGGATGCTGTGGAGCTGCCCATTAGCAGCCAGCGCCAACTAGTCACCCAGTGCCGGGGAGGCTCCTGGAGCCCTGGGAAGGCAGGGTGTGCAGTTGAGGACCTGCCAGCCATCAGGCTGCGGTCAAGGTGACCGATGGACACCTGGAATGTCCACACTCCACCCTCCTCAGCCTCACTGTGCCTGGTTTCCTGCCCCTCCGGCCACATTGGTGGCTCATCATTCACTTTGGTGCCTGAAGCAGAGGCAGCAGGAGGTGCTCCCTGTGCACCCTGGCTCTCTCCTCCTAATCTTCGCACGCGCAGGGTCTAGACCCCAATCAGACCCCAGTTGTTCTATCATTCGGCAGCATCGTCAGTGAGCACTAAGTGGACAGAGGCCTGTGTAATATGACCAGGGTGATTAGTTTTTCTTGCTGTGTCAGAAATACCACTTTACAGGAGTGATTCTCAACCAGGGGTGATGTCACTCCCCGTGCCCCACCTCCAAGGGACATTTGGCAGTATCTGGAGACAGTTTTAATTGTGAGAATGTGGGAAGGAGGGGTGCTTTTGGCGCCTAGGTGGTAGAGGCTGGGGATGTTGGTAAACATCTTACAGTACAGGGCAGCCTCCCCTCCCCAACCAAGAATTATCTGGCTCAAAGTGTTGGTGGCACTGAGGTGACCGTACAGTATTCACTGTGCCTCAGGCATTCAGTACATGCTGAGAGAGTGAATGAATGGGGTCGGGGATGAGGCATGTAAGCAAGAAAGCAAGTAGCTGATGTTATCACATACACTACCATATAGATATTCTTTCTCTCATCATTATTGTTTTTATCTTTGAGTTGTCTTCACCTGGGAAGAGTTCCATTTGTTCATGGAGTGCTACTATATGCAAAGCAGTGTGCCACACACGGGGAACGTGAAGCTGAGTTAAAAATAGCATGAACTCCACTGTCTGGAGTTCACTGTCTGGTGGAGGAAATTGTCATTACCTAGTTACACCGATGAGTGTAAGGTCTCAATGCAACAGGTGCTACTAATTCTGTTTGAGCAGCCAAGGAAATGTCCCTGGCATCCAAAACCAGACAGCACTTTCTCCCAAGTGGTCTGGCCAACAAATAATACTTTATGAATAAGCATCTCTTGTCACACACTGATATGGCCTATAAATATGGTTGACTTCTTGGTCATTAGGAAAGGATTTTTGCAGGTGCTAAGGCTGGTGCAGAACCAGCATCTTCCAGGTGGGCGGGGGATGGGCCAGGTTAGGCAAGGAATTGGTGGCACAGCCAGCCCTGAGTAGGGAGTGCCAGTAGTCTGCTGCAGGCTCAGGAGCAGAAGCACACACAGAGCAAGCTGTAAGCTGGGGAGAAGGCAGCAGCTGGAATCTGGGGCCTTCCGGAACAAGGTACTGTGAGTGACAGCACAGTGGAAGGTCGTCAGAAGGTCACAAGGTGCTGTGGTTTGCCTGTAGAAGCCTTGCAGCCCTGATAATATGGGAGAAACTGAGGTTACAGCCTGGGTGACAGAGTCCATTAGGAAACTATCACAGTTTTCAAAGCAAAGATGTCACTTCCCGTTGGGAATATTACAGAAAGTGAACTTGCAGCTCTTCTGACTGATTGGCTATTGAGAAAAGCTTCAAAACCATTCTTTTATTCCCAGTATTTTTCTCCCAACAGTTAATGATGAAAAGCTCCTTTATAAATATTTGTGTCCTTCCCAGATAACCCTGCCTGCCCCTCCCCTCATCTGCGCCCTACTAGAGTGAGTGACTTTACGGATTTCATATTTCATAGAAAATGGCAATATGAGACAAGTTTGAATTTTTCTTTGTGTTACAATAACACGGTGCTTTGAGTTTTGAGAAAGTATTTTTCAAAAGTATTTGAAACCTCCCTAGCTGCTAAATGAACAGAAGTGGTGCTGGGATCTCAAGATGCTTCTGTGTCGCTCACTTGCCTGTCTAAAGTTCTAGTTGGCTTCTGTGCAAAACCAGCGCGGAAAAAGTCTGCTCTCTGGGAATGATGTTTGGAAATAGCCGGATGCCCAGCTGTCTCAGGAAGGGGTCCAGCCCCGACAAGTCCAGGAAGGAACTAGGATGCGATGGGCGTTTCTCAAGAAGTATGATTTAGTTTGGCGTTTTTTCCCTGTGTTGTTAATTAAAATCTCTTTCTTTTTAACCACAAAGGAAGTATTAAATAACATATAATAGATAGTACACACAAAGTCTCAAACATCATAAAGTCTTAAGACATAAATAGATTAAGGGATATCTAGATAAAACTCACAGACGACCCATATATAATGGAGATGAAGGGACAGTGTCTTAAAATGCATCTCTACACTTCTAGCTCTAGCGTCATCCAGAAGATAAATTTTAAATAACAACAACCACCCACACAACTTGGTTTTCCTCAGAGAAATAAAGATATTAGACTGATTTCATGGTCTTTTTGGCCTGATGCTGTATCTCTTGCATTTTTATGTTCTGGGCTGTCAAAATGTGCATTATATTGTAATCAATCATAAGTATTTTCAAATCTGCAAATGATGATGATATCTACTTCTCCTAACTTAGACAAGTATTTTATGGATTTCACACTTCTTGAAGTTTAAAAGAAAAAATTCTGGACCGCACTTTCTGTTTTGTGGGTTTTACATGTACACTGGTGTGGGATGAATCTGACTATTCTCACAACTCTAGGAAATTTACATTTCCTCTGACTTAGTGGAAGGAAAGCCTCCTTTGAGGTCTGGCCTCTGAGCACAGCCTTCATCTCTGATATTTACTCACATGGAGGCAGATGCTCCCTCAAGAGAAAATCTGAGTGTGTCCGATTCTGTTGTACAAGGTAGGGATGGTGCTGTTTGTTTTACTTAGGATTAAACTACTCCTCTGTGTGCAGACGCTTTCTGTCAGTATGTCCAGCTTCTGTTACCATCCCTGAGAGCCACAGCCAGCCTGGGGTGGTCTCTGTTGCACATCTGGCTGCTTTTACCAATTTTAGACAAGTAACTTAAGCTATCAAAGCTCAAGTTCTTCATCATCAAACTAGAAAGAATCATAGAGCCTGACACACAGAGTTTGGGGGAAGGAAAAGTGGATTAACTTTTATTGAACATCTGCTAAAGCCTATTACTCTGCTAAGCCTACTATGTTAATATTGGAGAGAATTTTGTAAGTTTAAAAAATCCAGTCAAGATTTTAGCTTTCTGCATTCGATGACTAAACAGTCATCATTTTCTGCATATCCACTTGACATACAGCTTATTTCTGGTCATCATGGTGGACTTCAAATGACAGTATCAATACTAAATAGTTTGGGGACAGGGTAATGTATTTCACTAAGTAAATAAATAGCAATAAATGAGTATACTGAGCGTACAGAGGAGTTTCTGTGTAGCAGACCTCGTTAAAAGACGATGTCGGCCTTACATCTAACCAGCAGATTTTGATTACCTTATCAAGTCCCTTTTGGACTGAAACCAGTAGAATGGGAAAGTTAGTCGAATAACACTAATTAGGGAAATGTATTTGTTGGGAAGGTGTTATTTTATTACATCAACAAATACCCTATCTCTGTATCAGGAAGGTCTATTTTATTTGTACATAATAGTCACGCGTTGAATGAATCACAGGTAACTTGAGAACATGCCAAATTCCAGATTGTAGAAATGGGCCGAGTGTGCAGCCAAGTACAATTCAGAAGATGGGCTCATGAAGGAAAAGAAAATGACAGTGTGTAAGAACTGGGTGAATGTAATGATTCCTCCCCCAAGCCCCACCTCCGGGTTCCATCACCTGATATCAGGGCCCAGAATTCTTAAATTGAAGTTGCCGAAAAGCATAATAGAGATGTTTGTTTGAAAACAGTGTCATTGGTTTTTAAAAGTCAGTGTGTGAGTTACTGATGTTTTTTAAATTGCACAATTCTGGATTTAAAGGGAGAAAGCCATTACTATTGAGAGGAACATAACAGATGCCCAATGTTGGTCTCACCCTGGATTAATTTTATTCTCCCCCTAGTGAAATTTCTGGGGGCGGGGGGTACACATTCATTCCTGTGCCCGTCTTACAGTGGCTTGCAAAAATAATAACCAAACATGTTTGATGAGACAGAGAGCTTTCTCTGAAGAGAGGAGGTCTGCAGTTAATTCTGCCTGGACCAGCTGATTAACTTCTGAGACTTCAGGCAATTTGCCGGAGCCCTCTGTGCTATAGTTTCTGCAACTATAAAATGAGATGGTAACGGCATCATCCTGGTGGGAACGTGGTGAACATTAAGTGTCTGAGGAATAAAAGCAGCTCCTGACAACACAGGCTCGCTCAGCCAATGTGAGCTCGCGCCACATTGACTTCTGCTTGTGTGAAAGGAGGTTACTGTGTGAGTGCTTATTACCACGTGATGCTGGGTACAGGATATAATCTCTCTGATTATTAAATCTATAAATGTAATAACAACGTTATCATTTTTGTCCAATTTCTGAACACTCCAGTGTAGTGAAATCTAGAAAAAGGTGTTCGTGACACTCACCAGACAGCGGAGTTTTCACGCCACCGAATTCATTTGCTTTCTCTCCCGTCCCTCTGGTGATTTCCTGCTCTGCACTCTAAGTACAGAGGAGCCCAACAGAAGCGAGAAAGGGCAAGAAATGGGTATGAAGAAGGCCCCTTAAGATCAAGTGTAAGATTGAAGATGTTCAGAGCAATTTGATACAGTGGAGTATGCTGAATATAAGAAAAGAAGCATTTTCGGTAGTGGTACTGCCACTAAACGGGTATTTTTCTCATAAGCATTTCATGATCCTGTTGTCCTATACTGTTGGTAAGGTAAAAAAAAAAAAAAAAAAAAAAAAATACAAAAAGCCATTTTATTTATTTATTTAGAGACAGAGTCTCACTTTGTTGCCCTCAGTAGAGTCCTATGGCATCATAGCTCACAGCAACCTCAAACTCCTAAGCTCAAGCAATTCTCTTGCCTCAGCCTCCCCGGTAGGTGGGACTGCAGGCACCCACCACAGCACCTGGCTATTATTAGAGACAGGGTCTCGCTCTAGCTGAGGCTGGTCTCAAACTTCTGAGCTCAAGCGATCCACATGCGTCAGCCTCTCAGAGTGCTAGGCTTACAGGTGTGAGCTACTGCACCCAGCCTGAAAAGCAATTTCAAATGTTGCCATTTCCCCCAAATCTTATATTACTTTTAAAGATTTAAAGAACTGTTAAGAAATGCTGTGGTTTAGGTATTTCAAAGTCCTAAAATGATACATTTCAAAACATTTCCAAAAGCAAATTGTTTAGAAATGATTGAAAATCTATTTTCCCAGATGACAAGTATTTATGTACGTTTGACTTATCTATTCGTCACTTAATGGAAATTTGAGATTTAAACAAGACAAACGCCGTTGGCTGGTTCTGTGGCACAATCAGCCTGTTCGGCTGTTAAATAAGGCAAACTTCCCGTTCGTGTGTGAATGATTTGCCCTTCCCCCAATAATTTTGCTGAATCTTTTCATTGTGGTTCATGTCTTACCTTAGTTGTTCCCAAAATGTGCACCAAGGTGGCCCAAGGAGACACAGCAAACTCAAAGGGACTCCGAGGGATATTTTAAATTTTTGAGAGAAATTCAGCAATATCTGTCAGACAACAAGTGAAACATGAGCTTAAGTTACCTCAGTTTCAAAATTTGGTTGTGCCACATTTCTTTTAATGATGTCATAACTTTGCAAACCGGGATTTTCGGGGGTTTCTGTGATAAAAAGCAAGTACCAAGCAAAACTCAATATAGGAGAGGAAATGAAGATGCTCCGTGGCTCAAGAAGTCGCAGTGCCCCAAAGCACTAACTTGTCAGGGCACAGATAATAATTCTTAAGCTGTATGGGCCTCACTGTATGGGCCTCACAGCTTAATAGATGGAACTGGCAGGCATTGCCTTGTCCCAGGAGCACTGTTAGAGACCCATGGAGATGCAAAGGTCCCATAAACCAATCAACTTTGGAACCCTCTGATGTTTCTACGGAGTCAAGCAGCTGGAATGTTCTGACCACTTACTGCATTCACTCGCTTATCACAAGAAAAAAAAAATTATTTTTAAAAAATAAACCTGTACAACAACACTTAAATAATAACTTGAATTTTCATAGATCCAAATTCTTTTTTTCCCCCAGTGGCTTCAGTTTGATGCTATAGAGACAGGACTTATAGTAACATTTTTCTAGAGGCCGAAAAATGCTTAATAAACAATCCATTCTTCATTAGTGAAAAGACAATAAAGACAACAATGTTTTTATTATTTGCATAAGTAAAATCATATCTATCTACCACTCCCGCTCACTCCTTTTTTTCTAGTCTACCCTCTTCTGTCTGCCCTGTCCAGCCTTTTATCCCATATTAAATTAGAAAGGTCTGTGGTACCAATAAAAGAAAATATCTTTAGAAGTCATTGCAAACTTTCTTTTCTTTGTTTGCTTTTTTTTTTTTATTTTGAGATGGAGTCTCACTCTGTTGCCCAGGCTGGACACAGTGGCATCAGCCTAGTTCACGACAACCTCAGACTCCTGGGTTCAAGATCCACTTGCTTCAGCCTCCCCCAGTAGCTGGGACTATAGGCATGCACCACCATGCCCAGCTAATTTTTCTAATTTTAGTAGAGATGGGGTCTCACTCTTGCTCAGGCTGGTCTCCGAACTTCTGAGCTCAAGACAACTTTCTTCCTTGGCCTCCCAGAGTACTAGGATTACAGATGTCTGCCACCATGCCCAGCCTATTGCAAACTTTCAGTTAATTTTCATATTAATCACAAGCATTCTACCAAGAGTTAGGCAGACACTGGCACAATAAAAGACCTATCCAAAACTTTAACAAAAGGTAGAAATGAAAGGAATTTGGATACCTTGAAATTATCTTGAAATAAATATTTTTTTAAAAAATTACTATTGCTCTTTAAAAAGAAGCTTACTAATGTCTTCAGTTGCACAGATAGGGAATCATCCATGATAACAGTATACAGTTGGCCTTTCCACACCACTTCTATCCACATCCATTGTTAGTTATTTTATTCAAACTAAGGGGTAAAAATAGTCTTCATACTTTCTTTATGTTTAGAAAAATGCACACATGAAATGAAGATAAATTAATAATTTTATAGCATAAATCCTGTAAATATGACCAAAGAAAATGCCTGAGGAATTCTTTTGTATTTTAATGTCTAGTTAATGACCTACAATTTTGAATGGCCACTTAGACACTGTCATTCTTTTTTTCTTGTGTTATTATGTGCCCAAGTACTCCTATCTCCTTTAGAATTCCTTTAATAACTACATAAAACAACACACTTAGATGAGTGTGCTTGAGTTGTTTTCTCCCGCAGTCACTAGTAACAACAGGCCTAACAAAGTGGTTGTAGTTTTTCGGTTTTGTTTATTTGTTTGTTTTCCTATTCTGGCACCTAAACAACAGTGATCAAAAACTTTCCACCCATTTCTCATGTATTCAGGTGAATATTATATAATCTGACAAGTCATTCTTCAGTAGTTATATTTGAACATTAGACTTGCTGTCTCCAAAATATCAAAATACAGTGATACCAAAAAAGAAAAAAGAGTTAGAGTATAACTTTATGGAGACAAAGCAATTGGCTAATTTTATTTTTTCATATCCTTTTTTTAATGTGCACTTTTGTTAACATGTTGATAGAGCTTGAGAATGGGATTTGAACCCCCAGGATAACATTCCCACAGTGGCAATGAGAGTCAGGATGTGAAGTTTCTCTGTGACATCTTCCCTTCCCTTTCCATGTCCCCTGGGTGTCCTCACTGGGTACCCCCATGCCACTCAGCAAGAAAAAGAAACATCACCTGCAGCCGGGACCTAGCTGGCACCCATAGCCTGCTCTTGGTGTTCTGTTGAATATAAGTACTTTTGCCCATCCTCAGCTGCCAGCAAGGTCAGTGTGAATCATAACTAAATCAGGACCTCCCACAGTCATCTTCAGACAAACATGAATGGCGCCCAGACCACAAGAATGACCACCCAGCTCAGAGCATCCTGGCTGATACAGGTGACCACTATTTCCTAGAGCAGTGGTTCTCAACCTATGGGTCATGACCCACAGGAACTGTATTAAAGGGCCGCAGCATTAGGAAGGTTGAGAACCACTGTCTTAGAGAATCATGGGTTGAATACTGTTCTGTATTTCCTTTCTTCTAGATAAGACTATTTAAGATGCGTAGTCACAGAGTTTCCTCCACATCCTTACAACACCCAATTCAGAGCAAAGCCCTGATCCCCTGAATCTGCCCCAAAGCACTTAACACAAGCAACATCTTACAAATCTATTCTAACACCATCGTGTAGAAATGGTGTTAGAATTTCTTGTCATTATGAGCAATGAGCCTGGATTTATTCTACCAGAGATGTGGGCCTGGTGGTTCTTGGTTTGCTGAGGTCCCACCCTGGGGCCTGGGTCCTGTAAGAACAGTGGATCTGGCAGCAATTGACTAAAGAAAAGTAAAGTTAAAGGCAGTTAGAGATAAAGAGACAGGCCACTCAGAATAGAGTTTTCAAAGGTGGGAAACACAGGAGACCACCACTAGCTTGTGGAGTTTCAGCAAGTAGCCCAGAGTGTCTGTTCCACTCAGCTTTTATTGAAGGTTATTATCTCATTTAGCCCAGAGGGTAAGCTGAGGAAGGGAACAAAAACATCAGAAGTTTCTCTGAGTAAGCATGTGAGTTCTTATTCTACCTATAATCATTAACTTTAAGAGTCTGAGCAGCCTTGAGACGTCTGAAACCTGGGCCTTGTGTGGGGGAGCCTCCTTTCTGTGGTCACACACACAGGAGGAGGTTAATCCCCTTTAGTTCTCTGTGGAGTAGTCACCACAAGCGTCAGTCTTCTCTGAAGAATTGGTGGAACAGAAAAATTTTCCTCTGATCTCTACCCCAGAGGCGACTTTCTCTGTTGATTAAGGTATGAGCCCCACTGTTCATATTTCAGGGCTTGAGCTGTTCCCTTCATCTCTGCCCTGGCCATGATAGAAATCCCCACAATGGGTATTTGCTTTGACTTTTATCTGGGCAGGAGACAGCCTGGTCGATATTCCCCACCAGGCCTTGCACACAGCTTCCTTCTAGGGCCGTTCTCTTCTTTGGAATTTTTACAGACCCAGTAGGGGTGTTTGCAAGCTGTATCCCTTATAGGCCAGGCTTCTTAGGAAACGCAGGAACTGCTCAGTAAGTAATTTAGCTTCTGGTTTAAAAGTAAACTGGCTAAACTGTTTTTATTCCACCTTGCTCAGCTTATTTCTCTGTTTTCCCCTTTTTCTGGGGGTGGTTTCCCTTGCCAAGAGTGGGGCTTGGGTCCCCATTCTGTTTGCATTGGTTGGTGGGCAGTGACATGGGTAGCAACTTGTTTCTGAATACTGTGTTCCACATGACATGAGTCCCTCGGAAGATTAATCCAGAAAGCAGTAAGAAGTACTCTCTCCCTTCTCAGGAAACATGCCTTTTCTCTTAGATAACTCTGCTCCCACTGTATTGCTCACTACAATCCAAGGGCAGGAGCCAATGTTTAGAGCTAGAGGCTGAGAGCATTGGACAGCAGAGTGACTAAAGTGTTAGACCCAATTAGACCAGATTGTTTTAGATTCTATTAGGATTTTCTTTAAACGAAGTAGCTCTGCTCAATATCATCTGAAATAGAGCTGTCATTCTTTGGAAAACCAAAATAGGGTGACAAAGGTGAAATTGTACATGTGAAACATGCTACAGTTTCAGGACTAAAATCAATAATGGATATTTTAAATAAAGTTATCACCAGGACCAGATTCTGGTAACTGTTGGCCCTCAAGTATGTGTGTGAAGTTTACATGTAAAGACATTATGACAGGTGCTGCAGGGCAGGTTTTTGGGTTTTGCTCAGAAACACAGAACCTCGTATGGAATCTTCATAGTTTTTTTTTTTTTTTTCCTTGTAGTAGGAATACATCTACCTTATCACTGTGGCTTCAACCAAAAGTTTAGAAGTTTTCATAAACAGGTTCATCAAATGCCCCTTTTTGGATTTTTCACTGAGGCAATTATCAAATGATATGGTCCATTAATTTATTTATTTTTATTCATTCGTTTATTTACTTATTTACTTACTTTGGGAAAGAGTCTCAAGTTGTTGCCTTGGGTAAAGTGCCATGGTGTCATAGCTCACAGCAACCTCCAACCTTTAGATTCAAGGGATCCTCTTGCCTCACTTTTTCTATTTTTAGTAGAGACAGGGGTTTCGCTTTTGCTCAGGCTGGTCTTGACCTCATGAGCTCAAGCAATCCACTCACCTTGGCCTCCTAGAGTGCTAGGATTACAGACGTGAGCTATCATGCTCAGACTGGTTACCTAATTTATAAGAATGTGTGCTCCATTCTATAGTTTGTACACAGTTTATTTCTGATCTAAAATTATTTAAGTTCCATTTAAAAGACACATTTATGTATATATTATATATGTGTATATTTATACACATGTATACACATACTCTGATACATATTATGTATTCACACAATACATAGAGGCCTAAATATTATAGACACACATATGCATGTATGTATTTAATAAAATAAAACATCTTGAGGCTGATCAAGGCCTTTATGAGTTTTTCCCTCTAATTTTAATCTAATCCTATGGCTAAATCCTGGTTTTCTAATGTTGAGAAATTAAAAACTATTAATGAAACATTCTTAAATCATGTATTTCTAATCCAAGTATTTTGGGCATCAACTCCTTTCCCGTTATTCCCATCCAGGGTTCAGAGGTACTGGTCATTTGCCATGAAGCATTCTGGACTGTTAATTTTAAAATGGTGATAGAACAGAAACATTTTCCATAAAGTCATTACAGTTTAGAAGATGGAGTTTATGAGTACTAATTTGTACTTTTTTCCCCTTAGGCCAATGGTTCTCAACTTCCCTAATGCCGCAACCCTTTAATACAGTTGCTGTGGGTCACGACCCACAGGTTGAGAACTGCTGCCTTAGGGTATTATCACCAAACAGAACCTGTTAGGATTTCCAGGGCCACCAAATTCCTATGTATGTGAAGTGAATTTTTCACTGTGGAACATACTTTTATTGGAAAAGTCTAATCTAGAAAAAATACATGGTATTTTCAAGTTAAGTGACACTGCATTTATGATAAAACTAATATTACCCCTTGTAATCTAATGGTCTTTTAGAATATTTAGGTCTTTAATAGAAGCAGGAATACATTGATAATTAAACTATATATGATTTAAAATGATAAATAATCGCATAAATTGGGGTTAATCATTTTATGTTATTTCCTCCCTCTACTTATAGTAAATTGAATTCAGAGAAGCCCATTGCTTGGCTAAGATTAATGGAAGGCACTTAGTAGCTGCAATGATTTAGAAATAACACATTTTCTTATTATTTCATTGTTTCTCTCTCTTCACTTTAGTGCCAATAGAAAACTTGCCAGTTTAAATTGTTCCTTCTTATTCTGAAACAATGGATCCCAGTGCCCAGGAGGGTGGCCTGTCCCCTCCAAACT
Source organism: Loris lydekkerianus (assembly GCA_963574355.1). NCBI lineage: Eukaryota > Metazoa > Chordata > Mammalia > Primates > Lorisidae > Loris > Loris lydekkerianus. The sequence continues at coordinate 49,777 of CAUYPK010159043.1, read as the reverse complement.
GACCAGCTGGCATGGCCACCAGTTATGTGGGTAGAGGGAGCGCAGGAGCTTAGGGAGAGGGCTCTGCCTTTACTCACAGTTCATTTGTGCTCCACTGGGAGTCTCCCGGTCCTGCCTTTGAGATGCATCCAGGCTCCCCTCTGCCCAGACCTAGGCCAAGCCACCAGCCTCTGGTTTCTCCACACCCCACCAACCCCCCCCCCCCACCTCTCCCTGATGTCAACATAGGAGGGAGCCCTTTTGTAATGCAGCATATAGGGTTATAATTAGCACTGTTTCCAGGGATGCTCAAACTTTTTAAATAGGGTGCCAGTTCACTGTCCCTCAGACCGCTGGAGGGCCAGGCTATAATTAAAAAAAACAACAACAACTATGAACAAATTCCTATGCACACTGCACGTATCTTATTTTGAAGTAAAAAAAAAAAAAAAAAAAAAAAAAAAAAAAAAAAAAACCGGGAACAAACACAATCACACCGCCTCATGTGGCCCGTGGGCCGCAGTTTGAGAACCTCTGCGACCTACAGTTTATGAATTTTGGCAAATGGCTATGTCCACATGACTACTATCCAAGTGATCCATTGCATTCTAGTGCCTTGTTTGTTTTTGTTGTTTGTTTTGGTTTTTTGGAGATAGGCTAGACTGCTGTGGAATCAGCCCAGCTCACAGCAACGTCAGATTCTTGGTTCAAGTGATCCTCCTGCCTCAGCTTCCCAAGTAGCTGGGACTACTTTATGCACACCACAGTGCTGGGCTGTTTTCTATTTTTAGTAGAAGCAGGGTCTTGCTTTTGCTCAGATGGGTTTTAAATTCCCCAGAGCTCAAGTGATCCTCGCACCTTAGCCTCCTAGAATGCTAGAATCCTGGATGAGATTCAGTGTCTCCTCTCAGTCCTTACCCAGTTACGTGCACAGATTACAGGTGTGAGCCGTGTGCCTTGCAGCCCCTAGTGCCTTCCTCATCCTCCTCGCAGCAGAAGCAACAGCCTGTAACAGCCACATCCTGGTAGCCTGGGCCCCTGTAGCATCTCCCAATAGGGCCCTGGACTCACCCCACTTCATCCTCTGGCCTTCTCACCTCTTTTCGGACCTGTTAAGCACACTTGTCCCTCAGGATCTTATCACTCCCTTTTTCTGGAATGGTCCCTCCACCCAGCACAAATTCAGGTAGGCTACAGTGTCACCTTCTCTGAAGAGTCTTCCCTGGCCACTGTGCTTATTCTAACACCCGTGTCCCCCCCCCATACACACTCACACACAGACACATATACTCTCACACTCACTCTCACACTCACTCTCACACATAGACACACTCTCACACACACACACATATTCACCGACACACACACATACACACACTCAGACACACTCTCACACACAAAACTCACACTCACACAAACGCACTCTCACACACTTACACAGACACACACACACACACACACACAGGGACACACTCACACACACTGGCATTCTCTGTCTCTATGCTTTATTTTCCCATCAGCTTTGTGAGTTTCCTGGGGTGGGCATGACAAAGCTCCACGGAAGAGTGGCATGGACACCAGGACTCTACTCTCTCAGAGCTTAGGAGGTCAGAAGCCTGGATTCCAGGGGAGGGCGGTGCTAGGTCTTCCAGAGGCTCAGAGGGAGAATCCGTCCCCTGCCTCCTCAGTTCTGGGGTCTTGGCCTGTAGATGTCACCGCAGTCTCAGCTTCCGTCTTCTCATCGCCTTCTCTTCACATCTGTGTCTTTTCTGTCTCTATTAGAGCATTCTCTAGGCTTAGGGAACACCCAAATTCAGTATGATCCCATCTCAGTCCTTACCCAGTTACCCGCACAGAGACCCTATTTCTAAGCTAGGTCACCCTGAAGGTTTGACGAGGACATGCGTTTTGGAGAGACACTCTTCAACATCCTACTCACTACCCCTAGCAAATACTGTATTTTACTCTCTTAAAGATTAATTACAAGTTATCATTTGCAAGAACTTACCCAAGGACAGGAACCTTTGCTCCATATCTCCACTGGCCAGGCAGACAGTGGCCGCCCAGTGAACATTGGTGGAGGAACGCATGAGCTCATGGCTGAATCTTAACATGCAGCAGACAGCCAGCCAGGCTGCAGGAACACAGCAAGAAGTCAGGGCTTCTAGGCCCTGCTGAAATAAGCTGAAGGTCAGGAAAGCTGCAAACCCGACTAGACAAATAAGGTAGTCAGGAAGTCTGTGAATCAATGGAAGAGTCAGCCTGATAATCACACCGAAGACTCTCTGCACTGGAATTAAGGTTGGTACCTCTTGGAATATGCCCAGCAGCTCCTCCACCTGCTTGACCAGAAGAGATGGGCCCTTCCAGGCTTACCAGGGCCATGTTCTGGGGTCATGTGGGCTCAGGCTTTCATTTCCTGCAGCTGCTATCACAAATTAACACAGAACTGGTGGATTAAAACAGCCCACATTTATTCTCTTACAGTTCTGGAGACCAGAAGTCTAAAATCAGGTTCATTGTTTCACAGAAAAAGTGTATAATTCCATGCTCCCTGTTGCCTAGCCTTTGCAACATGTGGACCTGTACATCTTGAATTTCTTGGCTCACAGCCTCTTCTTCTGTCCTTTGCAGGATAACCTGGTGCTTGAGTGCTACATTGCTTTGTTATGCATCAGATTTCCCTCTGCCCCTCTCTTCTAGGAACAACTGTGATGGTATTTAGGGCCTGCTGGACAGTCTCCCATCTCAAGATGGTCAATCCCATCTGCACAGTCCATTCCCCACGTAAGGCCACATGCAAAGGTTCCAGGATTAGGACCTGGATGACACTGGGGACTGTTATTCAGCCTCTCACTATGTCCTAACTAGAGACCACAAATGTTGGGGCAGTTACAGACTTTCCCAGCTTTCCCAAGGGGGATTCTGTCCTTTCACTCAACCAACGGCAATAGCCCCTTCTATCCTCTGTTAATTCCTCTCACGTCGGCAGAGCTACTTGTGAGAAAACTGAACGTGAAGCAAATATACAGATGCTTACATTTGCAACATTTGAGTTCTGTTTTGGGTACTTGATTTTTCATTTCTGGTTTATCACGTCATCCTATATGGTTTGTCTTTGTCAGAAGAGATGAGTATACTAACAATACAATTTTCATGTGAGATGGGGATCCTCTGAGTGGAGGGACGGAGGGAATAGCCACACAGTGGGTGGTCCAAGAGCATCCTTGGCCCCTGTGGGCTGAGTGTGTCTCTACGGAGTCCGTGGTTGCACTATCATGAGACCGAGTCCACAAGCCACCTTGAGGCATTATCACTTAGGGTGCAGTTCGGGGATTTTTATTTTTCTCAACATGTCAAGAAATGGAGGAAGCCATTTCTTTCTGAAAACTATGTAACCATTGAGCTTGCTTTCCAGACAGTCATAATTCTAGTGCTACTGTTTATATAAAAGCAATGTTTTGTTTGTGGTTTCTTTGTTTTTTTAAGTGTGCTCATTGTAGAGAGCAGCTTTTTGGTTTTGGTTACAGACTGCCCAGGGGAATTAAGACCTTAATACTTTCATGTGGTTGTCACTGGATAAATTTCCTTTGTTCAACGAGGATTAAGTATCTCCACATTGTCATTAATAACTCCTAACTTTACTATGACAGCCATCGCAGCACCCATCTCAACTCCATCAACAAGATCAAATGAAAGTAAAACAGCCTGCCTCATGGCTCTGGACATAAAAGTCAAAGGCAATATGGTCTTTACGGCTTTTAGAGTTCAAAAGTTTATAAACGATGGAGATTTTCCTACATGTCACTAATGCCCTGCTCTCCATGGAAATCGTTTGGATTGCAGTCATTGTGAGCCATATCCCCCTACACAAAGCTGTGCTGAAAATCATATTTCTGAATTCATGAGGCTTCTGGTCGTCCTAGGACTGTTTTCAATGGAGAAACCAGATCAAATGTTTTGACAGTGCGTTAAGTCTTTGGTTTTGGTGCCAGTAGCACACAGTGATGAATTTCAGACTGTTTGCTGTTTAGCTCTGTGAACAGCACCGTGATTTTAACAACTTAGATAGTCCATATAAGAGTGAGGATTCAGTCACAATATTGTCATCTATGTGACACGTTTTAATGGAGAAAAGGTTACATTTACATATTCTCTAGCTACATTAACATTTCTAAAGTGAAGCCCAGTAACAAATGGGAGTTATGAGTTTGGCTTCTGTAGGAAATTATAGACGGTTGTTATTTTTATTCTTCTGTTCTTCATCTAGTTATGGTAATGCCTGATGTTTCTAGAAGGCACACTCTGTGTGCCAAGTCTTGCTGTAAGGGGTTCACATGTGTTATTTCTAATCCTCCCAACAACATTCCAAGGTAGGAGTTATTATATCAATATGATGGACGGGCTCAGGGTGTGTCTCTTCCCTGAACAGCTCCCTGCCAGCCAGCAGAGACTCCGACCTGAGGCAAAGCCTGCAGAGACACCATGGTGGAGCAGGAAGTGAACATGCCTGGCTGCGTCCAGAGAACGCTGCCCACTGTAGCACACTGCCTCTGAAAGAGGGAGAAAGGACGTCGTTACAGAATGGCAACTTTAATACAAGCTAGAGCAGTGTCTCTCTTTACACTTCTAGTTTTTTTTAATGAATATAATGTCCAAATTAATACATATCAGTAAAAGGTTATGAGGTTTTAAGAAATTAAGTAGTAGTACATAAATTGTAGAGAAAAACACATTTCTTATAGCAGGATTAAAATAACCACTACTAGAATATATCCAGCCCTTCATAGCTTACTAAGGACTTTCACATATATTATTTTACATTGTCATTTAGAAAGAAATCTCAGGAAATCGGTGGTAATAGTCTCTGTATCTGATCCGGGGAAACCAAGGCCAAAAAAACTAAGAAACCCAGAAACAAAGGCCCTGTCCTATATTTATGGGATAAAGTATTGGTACCCATCCTTTTTGGCACCAGGGACTGGTTTCATAGAAGACAGTTTTTCCAGGGACCAGGGTTGGGATGATGGTTTCAATATGCACCCCCAAGCAGCTGATTTAGTGTGGTCTCTGTGCCGTCAAACCTCTCTGCTAACAGTAAGCTGTATTTGCAGCCAGTCCCCAGTGCTAGAATCATCCCCTCAGCTCCACTGCAGATCCTCAGGCAGTGCGTCTCATAAGGAGACAGCCCAGGTCCCTCGCATCAGCTCACACCAGGGTTCATGCTGATGGTGAGAATCCAACCTGTTGCTGCTCTGACAGGAGGCAGCGCTCGGGGTGTGATGGTAGCCGTGGGGAGCAGCGGTGAACACAGGGGAAACTTCACTTACTCACCTGCCCTCACCACCTGCTGGGCAGCCCTGTTCCTAGCAGGCTACAGGCAGGTAACGGTTCATAGCCCAGGGTTAGGGACCACAGAGATGAAAAAACAAAGCAAGATGTTCAAGTTTGAACTCCTTGCCAGTTATTCTGATGCCAAATCCTGTGCTCCTTCTACTGTAGTAATCAAGGAGGGAAATATTTACTCAACAAAAGTGATCAAACACAGGCCAGGTTGAGGCCAGGTCTCGTCAACCCTGGCTCTGATGACCTTTGGCGACCCATAATTGCTGAACTGTCCTATGAGCTGGAAGATGTTCAGCAGCTCCCTGGCCTCTACCCACTAACTTCAGTCATTGCCAGTGGTCCTCTAGGAAACACTGTTTCAATATGTTTTAGACATTGTACTTTAAAAAGTGTAGGCAGCTTAGTTACATGGCTGAGTTTAGGGATTTGGAAGCAGACTGCTGGAGTTTCCTTTCAGCTCCACAGTTAAGTGTGTGACCCCTCTAAGTTTCTTCCCCTATACGATGAAAATAAACTACATAGGGTTTGCTGAGGATTGAAGACGTGCCGTGTGTGACTAAGGAACCTTGACAACTGACATTTAGTGTGTGTGCCCCTTATTACTGGAGATTATTCTGCCTGTCCTGTAAGTCTAGACAGATCTAAGTTTCCTTATATTCCTTTCTTTATACCCATAAACTAAGTCCAGATTTTTTGTATTTGAATGAAAGATATTCCATTGTTTCATCCCAAACTTGCTTTGGAGTCCCATCTCCAGCTCTCCCCGACCCCCGGGTTGCCTTGCTGCCCTGCAGCCATGCCCTAGGCACCCTAGTGGCTCAGCTTTCCTGAAGAAGGACCTTTCTTATGACCCCATATGGCTGGTGCTGTTCCCTTCCCCACATCTGTCCTTCCAGAGCTATTTTCTCTCCCAGGTTCCCCTTGTCCTTACCGATTAAGACCTTGTGTGAAGAAACTGAACATCTGAATTCTGGCCCAAGTGAGCTGGACAGGTTATTTTCTCCAGCCCTCTTGCTGTTTCTCTGGGTGTATCTCCATGAGCAGCAAAAAGTTCCGCAACAGAATCTCATGTCAACAAAACACAACTGTTCTGGAAACAGAGACTTGGACCTGAGTCATTCCCCCAAACGTTTTGCTGGAAGGTGCTCCCTTAGAATCTGTTTCGTGAAGTTTGAAAGGAGAACATTTGAAAACATCAGTATTTTCTGAGAGGGTAACTGCTGCCCTGGCCAAGTGCCCAGGAAGAAGCTAGAGTAACTCAGAACTGACCGCCTGGAGATGCAGCCACCTCCAACCCAACCCCTGGGATGCGGGCTGAGGGTGGAGGCACCAGGGACTCATTTTGAGCACTGACTCAGTTTTGTTTTCTGATCTGATCTGCTTTGTGATCTCAGCTTTTCCTCCCTTGTCCCCCTTCACTCTGCCCCAGAGTGACCCCCGTGAATGCTCCCCCTCACAGGTATCTGTCACAGGGCAGTGAGACGGCCCTGGGGGATGGGAGATCATTGTAGTATTAAAGAGCTGATCAATGGATAGAGAAGACTGCTCAGGATAGCAGCATGGAGAATGACTCATGACTCTGTGTGTGTGGGGGGGTGAGGGGGGTGTTCTAGGAATGAAACAGTCAAAGGGAGCAAGGACCCTCGTTTATCTGAAAATCACCAGTAGTAGAAGTGCAAACACCTCCTTTCCAGCCCCTTCCTTCCTTCATTCTTTCCAAGCACCTTTACATGACATCTATTATGTGCAAGGAGTTGTTTTATGGACCAGGTAACAAAGTGGACCAAAAGATGTGTGACTCTGGCTTCCCGGAGTGGGGAGAGACAGTCACCACTCATGGCCCACATCATGACTGTGTCGTCACCACTAGGCACTGGCCAAGGAAGTCGACAGCTGCTCCCAGAGGTCTGAATTTGAGTGAGAGGCCACTGGGCCAGGCAGGCCAGGCAGCAGAGGCAGAGGCTGGAGAGAATGAGGTCCCTGGGGAGCTGGCCGAGCACGGGGCTGCAGGAGTATCCTAGATTCTTTCCCAAGGTCAGTGGGAGCCACTGAGGTGTGTGAAGCAGGAAGTAGCACAGTCAAGTTTGCTTGTCTGTGACCGTTTGGTAACTTGAGAGGGAAGAGTGGTCAGTGGGAGGTCGAAGGAGACTGACAGGGGCAGCCGGTGAAGGGTGAGGAAATAGGGCTAGGAGGAAGAGATGAGGACCGAGGGGACACCTGGGACTCCAAAGGTTGGGGATGGGGGAGAGGATAGAGCTGGCAATCAACCTGTGTTTTGACCTGTGAATTAGGAGCTGAGATTCCTCCTGGACCCATGATTCTCTGGGATGTTAACTCCTCCAGTCTAAGTTTAGGAAGGCAGTGCACATGTGTACATGCACACGTGCGCACACACACACTCACACATATATATGCAAAGGTCCCCTGAGTCTTTTCCCTAGAGCTCTTGTTCAAAAGGTGCTATTGATATATGTCGTATAGGCTATTGCCTAATAGAGCAATTACGAGCTGGTTAATAAAATAGGCTGAAATGAATTCTTTACTAATCACTTTCTAAAACCATGGGCTCACCTGAATCCATTTTAGCCATCCCATGTCTTCTCACTTCTAATTTTAATTTACAGGTATTCAGTAGATTCATTAAATTCAGTGATTTAATTTGTAAAGAATGTAATTCTAGAGGGCTACTTCTGTAAGAAGCCCCGTGCTATCTCAATGTTGCAGACAAGGTTTAGAATCATGCAACAAAAGGAAATTAAATTAAAAAGAAAAAATAGCCTTCACATTTTAAAACCTGTAATTGTTTTCTGCTGTGATCCCATAGCCAAGAAGGCTTCAATAGTTTCTCCATTATCAGCCATCACTTAGGTGTGTTTCTTAGCAAATGTATTATTTTACTATACGTCTTTTAGAGAAAATGTCTATAGCTGCCTAAAATCATATGTAAATTAGTGAAATACTTAATGCTCATTACATTGAATGCTTTATCTTTCCAATAAAAATGAAGCTACTTGGAGAGTGTCCTACTTCATGTAGCTATATGGCATTCAGTTGTTGTAAAGGAAGAATCAACCTGTTCCAAGGTTTGCTCGACAACCTCTACCAGTTGCAATAAAGAAAAGATAAAGAGAAGAGGTTAGAATCTACGAGGAAACTTTTGACCTTTGCCTGCTTCTTCTCCTTCCCGTTTTTCATGTGTCCTTTTTTCAGATGACAGTGTCGACCTGGCATCAATAGGATGTATGCCTTTGAGCTGTGTCACTGGGGATAGTGGGTGATTTCTGCAAAGCCATCTCATTTCTCTTCTGCTGTGTCCTTCAGATAAATAAACCCTTTTGTAACTTAAGGGGAGAAGTTTTTGCCTGTGGTCTCTGAGGTTGCCTTTTTATTTCTCAGTTAAAATTGGCTCCCTGGTACAGGGATAGAATCGCAGTTGGTCCTGTTGGCACCTTGGTCTGTTTGTGCTGAAGGATTCGTAATAGAATATTCACTTGCATAATTATACAGTCAAGCATCTGTTTTAAAATGAACTTAAATATTTTAGAGCATATTTCTTAAGATGAAATGGACAACTGGTTTCTCAAGAGTAGCTCACATATGAAAAAGAGAAGACAGGACAAAAAAAGGGACAACGCATAAAATTTATTGACATCGTGTGAATAAGACTAGCTCTTTAAATAAGTTCTTTTCCTTTACAAAGTCATCATGTCACTATGCATTTATCCCCAGAGAATCTTGTGGCAAATCTGTCTATATTTGAAGAAAAGATTATGAAAATAACAATGATAATAAAAATAATAATGCTATCAACATTACCTGCTATCACAACATGTGGGATTAGACCCTTCCAGTTGTACTTTTTCTTGTCTGATAATTTAACTGAATATAGTACTTAAATGAGACTGTTGAAATAATATGTTAAAATAAATACGACTCTATAAATAATCCACTTAAGCCTAAATGAAAACTGTATATGTTAATAAAATCATGTGCCATTGGAAGTTATTTTTTCATAAGCTTCATAAACATGTAACTTTAGTTGACATTTTTAAGATTATCTGCATATATAATCAATGTATAATATATGTATATACTTAAAAACTATTGTATTTGCTCAAGGAAATCTCTTCAACATCCTCTTTTCAATGGATCCACGTGTCAGAAAAACTAACCAAGAAGTATTGCCTTGTAGCTGGGGAAGTGCGTCTCCTAAATGAGCTAATGGTGTGATAACAGCATGGTCGGAGATCTCTCTCACATTTTCCTTCCTTTTGTTCAGAGAATTTGGGTGGAGAGACCCAGAACTGCCTGAAGTGATTCAGATGTTGCAACATCAGTTTCCTTCGGTCCAGTCTAATGCTGCAGCCTATTTACAACACCTCTGTTTTGGAGACAATAAAATTAAAGCTGAGGTAAGTGCCACTTGGATTCTCAAATGAATACTGTCGGATTCATAAGCACTTATGTTTTTTTAATGTTGAAGGGTACAAGAAAGAGGAAAAATAAAGTAGTGGTCTTTTAATTTCAATCCGTATTTAGGACTCACATGTAGTACTTTCATCTAATTAATCGGTGGGCCTGTGTATCATTCTTTTTTCCTGATGTATGAATGCTGAGGTCTAGAGGGCCAGCAACACCTGCCAGTGTCAACAGAGGCTGGCTTGTCACCTGCTGTACTTTGGGTATCATCTGTCCTCCTATTCCCAGTTCTATCTCAGAATCATCTCTTCCCTTAGATCCTAAAGAAACACAAAGCATCAATTGTTACCTCCTCAAATTGTATGCAAAAAAATGTTTATAGTCCACATATGGCCTTCTTGGAGAACTCACTGCTAGCATGGATAATGTAGGCAATAAACTGATTTTGTGTTATAACCAAGTGTGTGGAGCCGTTTACAAAAGTAGTGGTGGATATACTACATATAAATACTTATATTATACATAATAGATCGATGTGCCCTCTAAGAAGACTATTTTGTCCATCAGGTAAATAATTGTTAGTGTGCTGTGTATTTTTGGAATGCCTTAAAGGAGGGGATACATCACAGTGTGTGATATTTCTGGAGAATAACTGTGGTCAGCACAGCTAACTGATTTTTTTTTTTAGACAGAGGACAAGCATGTGCATATAAGCAGTTGAGTAATCAAATTTTTTAAAAACAGATTTCATAAGCTGTAACGCATCATCTTCCTAGTACGTAAGCAGTTTTGAGGATGAATCTAAATTCGTTTAAGGATGGAAGGAAGCGATTTGAAGATATAATTACAATTTATTATGGATCCCGCTTACCTGCACTGGGGTGGGTATAGTCTAGGGGCTTTTTCATCTTTTTTCCATTTTTTTTCATCTTTTTTCCAGTTTTTTCCTCTGGGGTAGCGAGGACCTAGCCCATGCTCATTTTTATCAAGAAAGTTATATTTTTTTTTGTGGAATGAATATAGAACCATGGTGATCAATCAGGTGTGATTTTTTTTCCCTGAGGCACATTAGACACCTAGAGACAGCTTTGCTTGTCCCAGGTGCCAGTGACTGCGGTGGTGGCACTTTCATCCACTGGGTAGAGACCAGGGATACTGCAAAACATTCTGTGAAGCAGGGTGCTCGCCCTAGGGCCAAGTCATCTAGCCCCAAACGTCGATAGCGTCGGTGTATAGATACAGAAAAATAATGTCCATGCAAGAAAATCTAAAATGTGAAAGAATACCAACTGTTAAAATGACCTAAAAACACATTAAAATTATGTCACTCCTGTCCCCAGGGGAAGTTTATCTTAACTATTCTCTTTTTCTAACAGAAAATAAAGTGTCTGTGCAAAATGAAGGGCAGATTTCCAATTAGGGGATCACATAACAGGTTTTGAAAATGAACACTTTGAAGATTTTTCTTAAGGCCATGAAAATATATCGTTCTATCATCGGCATGGTTTGATACAGGCCCCCCCTACTCTACTGTGTCACCCACACTTTGGTTCTGACGTGAAGACTGCTGCGGTCACTCCCACACCAAAAGAGTATGCCGAGTTGTGGTTCTCACGCAGTGAGGCTCTCTGGGGTGAGCACGGTGGCTCCCAGGCAGGTCTGCGGTGAGTACGATGGCTCCCAGGCAGGTCTGCGGTGAGCACGGTGGCTCCCAGGCAGGTCTGGGGTGAGCACGGTGGCTCCCAGGCAGGTCTGCGGTGAGCACGGTGGCTCCCAGGCAGGTCTGCGGTGAGCAAGGTGGCTCCCAGGCAGGTCTGCGGTGAGCAAGGTGGCTCCCAGGCAGGTCTGAGGTGAGCAAGGTGGCTCCCAGGCAGGTCTGCGGTGAGCAAGGTGGCTCCCAGACAGGTCTGCGGTGAGCAAGGTGGCTCTGAGGCAGGTCTGGGGTGAGCACGGTGGCTTTCAGCCAGGTCTAATGATGCTCGAGAGCTTGGGGAAGGAAAACTGGCTTGAGGTTTTTATGGTTGGTAGGGAGCGGGTTCTCCCACATGGACAGGACCTTTGGGAGTAGGGACCTTCTGCTGGTAACACTGGGGGGGACCGCCAGGCTTCCTTATCAGCTTGCTCAGATGTGGGGCAGAAAGGGAATGGGACCAGGTGAGGCTTAAAAGCTATCAGAAGTCAAATATCAAAAAATGCAGTTGAACCACTCATTATAAGGGATCCCCTGATCTGGCAGTTCAGGTATCGTGGACCAGAGGATTTGAACTTACTGGTCTGACTGGATCCATATTGATGCCACATGAACTGGCCTTGAGACTTTTCAGTTACAATGATGCCACCCAACACCAGCCACAGACCTGTTTGTGTGGTACATCAGAACTGCCCCCAGGGCCCTGCGCCAGTGAATGAGAGGCCACGTGGAAGGAGACCAGCACGTGCCCTGTGTCAGACAGCTGAGCTTCTGAGGCCAGCATCCCTGCTCACCACCTGGGTCACCTTGAACAAGTCAATTGTCCTCTGGAGCCTCTTTTCTTGTCCTTGAAATAGAGATGCTAATACCTTCTTTGTAGAGTCTTTGTGGGGATAAATGATTTAATGTATGTAAACTGCTTAGAAATACTCATCCACATTATTTTTGGCCTAGAACATAGTAAAGACACAAAGTTACTGTTTGAGTATGCATCTGTACCAGCGTGTGTTTGTGTGTGAGTGTTTGTCAGTGTGAACACATGTGTATACGTCTCTGTGTGTACCTGTGTGTCTGCCTGTGTTTGTGTGTACATGTGTGTATGTGTATTTATTTTGTTATTTTGATGTGAGTGTCATCAAAGTTGCCTGTATCACCTCTCACTGTGTAGAGTGTCCTCCAAACATTGGCACTTGGAGCAGCAGACCCCGTTATCCATGGCAGCTCTCAACACCACCTCCTAAAGCCTGCAGACACTGCCTGGCCCTTGATAATATTCCTCGAGTCCTGCGAGCCCGGATGAGAAGGAAGGGAAGGGTCATGTAAGACTGAGGGCACACCCTGGTCCCAAATTGACAAAATGAGATCAAAATTATTAACTGTTAGCCAGAGGGACAGGAAAAGTACAAAAGGCCTAAAAAACATACACAGTGGACGTTGCAGAGTCTCCCTTGCTCTCTCCCTCCTCCAGGAGCAGAGGGAGGCGTACATCTGCAGATGCACACATGCTCACATACACATAGAAACACCAACGTGGATTCTGTGCAGACCTATTTCTCCCTCTCGTCCTAACTCAGGACCCAAAGCATTGGTAATTGGTTCTGCTTTTGTGACGGATGGCTGCCTGTCATGTTTTCATACACAGGTATTGATTCTTGTAATTACCTCTTGTCCAAATACTAACCTTGCAGGGGCCAGCCTTTCTAAATGTACTCAGTCCTCCAGTCTTTCTGTTGCATTTTTTTGAACTGATTTAGCCCTTCAGTCCACATTTCATTATTGGTATTGACTTTGCTCACACAATGGATAGGCCATTGAGCAAAAGGCAGAATTAAATCTTCTGTGTGCACAGGGTCATAAATCATGCCTTGTGCATTCCTTATTACTGTTCTCTGTACAGTTTCATATAATGAAGCCAAGAAATTCAGTTTTTTTTTCAAAATGATGCTGGATTTTATAGGTACAAAACTGAGCATCCACTTCCATAAATCAGGATATGAGAGCCCTGTCCCGTCCCGTCCCGTCCCTAACTTTTCTTACTGGTCTAGATAACATGGGCTGAGACAGTCAGTCTCCTAAGTTCCCTCCTGGCAGTGAAGTGGAACTGAAGGCAGAGGCTGGGAGAATCTCACTGGGCAGCTCCAGGGACTACAGTAGAGTCTGCGTCCCACCATGCGCCCCAATCTACCATAGGACATTGAGTTATAAATACTTTGAAGGCCAGTGAGTGTCCCAAAATTGGGATAGGAGATAATTCAGAGCCAGACTGAGATAAGATCAGAAGAAAATCAGTTGAAAATTTTAAGAGCATGGAGGAAGAAAGGATAAGGGAGGGTCTGAGTGATTGCCACAAACACACGGCAAGTGTTTGAGGTTTCTTCTCATGGGCTGGTGAATATCTGATACGTAGCTTGGTCCTCCTGCCCAATAATACCTGAACAATGTCTGTCAACTATGCTGTCTCCAAAACTGTTGGGAATGTCACAGTAGATTACTCTTTAGATAGAGAAATTGTTAGACTTGGAAGCTCTCTCAGGTGGATGGACTACACCATCTTTCAGGAGATGCCTAAAAGTTTTACAAATCTTTTCTTCATTCTTTTTGGAAGCTCCTCCTCAGTTAAGAAAGTTAAGATTAATAATGCCATTGATCTGGGGATAATACTAAGCGCCTTTCATGGATTATAAGGAGTTTAGTTTAATAATCCTCCTCCCTCCTGTTCCCCCATCTCTTCCCATGGCCACATGAGGGTCAACGTCCAGGTGGCACCTTACACACCTGGACAGTCTGACAAGAGGAAACATGCATGCACATGTGCACTATTGGATGGCATTCAACATAATGCATCTCTTAGAAATTAAAAAGTATTTGTATATTTTCAAGTGACAGATTCCTTTAATTTTTATAATTGTATTATAAATTAATAAATCAATTAAATGTAATAAAAATTTAGATCAATAACAATTTCACATGTTTAAATGATTTAAAGATGTATTTTTATTTAAACATAAAACCATTCAGTTAAACAGCAAGTCTTGTTTTAAAAACTTGAACTTTTACCTGGTCTTACATGAGAGGGAAGATTGACTTCTATTCATTTCTTTGTAACAAAAATGAAGATTTAGTTTAAGGTTTTGACCTGATCACTTCTTATTATATAAAAAATCAGCTATCAAATATGCAACCTAAGTGTTTGTAGTCTTATACAGTAAAGGTACACAGTCCTAAGACAAGAACAGTTGCCCTAGGAAACCAATGTTGATTTTATTTTCCTAACTATCAACAAACTCTTTCCAATTACCTCATCATCCAAACTTCTATAATGAATTTTTGATTTTAAAGAAATGGAATTTTCCATTTGAGCAGGAAAAGCAAAACAGTATATCCATAGCTTGCATTGTGCTAGTAGGCTGATGACCACACTGAATTTTAAATCAAAAATTGCCAGAAAAAATAGACCCGAAGGTGTGCCCGTTTAAGACCTGATGGGAGAGGGATCACATTTAAGGATGTGAGTCCTTTACAGTTTTCTATTTGTATATGTGTCTGTGTGTCTGTGTCCATATAGTTTCAATGTATTTGTATCACTTATATTAATTAATTGGCATTATATGTGTTTATATAGAACATAGAAATCAATTTGGGGTATAAAAATATACATACTTTTCTCCTCCCCCATAATTTTTATTTTATTCAGAAAAATTTAGGACTTTTCACATTTAAAATAATTGATACTTATTCCTGTCTACTGCACTTAATGTGCTTCATAATTTCTATTTTATTCTTGGTTTTTTCTACCTCATATAGTTCCAGAGAAGGCGCTATTCATCTTTTCACTTGATTACCTTTGAATCATTTCTTGTCTTTTCTTCATCACAAATTGTTCCACATTTTTGGGAAAAGAGCATATATTTAGTTGTTAGGTATCCGTAGACAGTATACTACTGAGCTTGTAGCAGGGCTCTGGAGCCAGGCTCCTGAACCTTAGCTGTATACTACCTTCTAGCTCCATGACCTTGAGCAAGTTGGTTCAGCTCTCTGAGCCTCAGCATCCCAGACTAGAAAATAGTATGGAGACTGCAGATCACTGCAGAGAAAACACGGATGGAGTGAGGGAACATCAGTTATTATTAGCACATGTTACAAGCATTAATTAAGGAAATCTCTTCCTAACAGTTAGACGTAAACCCAGTCTCATAGTGTTATAGTCAGAATATTGTGTCGTTTGTCATTGCTGTTTTGAGATGTCCTTTGTCAGCTAAGGGAAGTTGAACGCACCCTTCCTGCAAGACTCTGTGCTGACCCACTGTGCAAACAAGTAAATTCAACCCTTGGCCTTTAGGGAGTTAGAACCAAAGAACCATTTGCACGTGCCAGCATAAAAGAGCACACAGACACATCCAAATGCCTAGTGTGCTGATACTCGGCGAAAGCAGAACTGGTGCATATATTCATCCATCAGATATTCATTGAGCAGCTGTGCAGTTCCAGGCTGTTTGGGGCCTTAGTCATGCAGCAGTGGGCACAATAGACCCCAACAAGGAGGAGGAGGCAGAGTGAGGAAGCAGAGACACACAGCCGTTGTCTGCCACATGGTGACACTGGTCACAGAGGAAATGCATCATGAGGAAGGGGTGCAGAGTGACAGCTGAGGGGGGTGGGTCAGCAAAGTCATCTCTGAGAAGAGACATTGGAGCAGAGACAGAGGAAGGCCAGAGAAAGCCTCGGAGCTCGTTCTCCAAGGGGAGTGCTTGTCCAGACATCAGGATTGTATGTGCTCCTGAGGGCTAACCAAGTAACTGAGCGTCTTAATCACAAGCATGGATTTATTCTTCACAGTTCTGGAGCGTAGAAGCCCAAAATCAAGGCATCAGTGGGGTCATTTGCCTTCCTAGACCCTGGAGGGGATTCTTCTTTGCCTATTCCTGGCTTCTGGTGGTGGCCGCCAGTCCTCAGCATCCCTTGCTGTACGGATGCCTTCCTCAGTCTCTGCCTCCACCTCATGTGGCCTTGTGTGGCACCCTCCTCTCCATGTCCATTGGTGTCTGTCTCTTCTCCTCTTCTCATGAGTACATCAGTCGTCTTGGATTAGACCTACCCTAATGGTGCTAATCTAACGTGATTACGTCGTGGAAGACCCTGTTTCCAAATAAGGCCACATTTGCAGGTACCAGGGGTTAGAGTTTCAATATAACTTTGGGGAGGACAATATTTAACCCACAACAAGGAGTAACAAAGAGACTGCCTAGAACCTAGCAAGGCAGGGGTCTATGGGGAGGAAGGTGAGATCAGAGGGGTAAGCATCCTGGGGTGGGTAGGCTGGGTAGGCTGAAGTCTTCTTATCAGAGGAGAGAAGAAAGCTAGGCATGCTTATTGGCAAGGTGGCCTGGTGAGATTGTGGAGTCCATTAAATGGTTGGAGGAGAGGATAGCTGGTGGTATAAGAGGAGAAGGGAGTGGATAAATGCAGTGGGTGGTGCCCCCAAGAAGAGGTGAAATGCTGGACTGTAGGGCAGTGAGATGGGGCACTGTCTGGAAGCCACACTACGTTCTGAGGAGACAGAGGGGAGTGAGGTGCATAGCAGAAAATCACAAAGAAGCTCAGGGGATTAAAGAACTTGCTTAGAAAGAATCATCACCAATAGAAGTAGTTGGCTTAACACACGCGTCCATAGCTCACTGGTTGCCCTGTTCAGCGTCATAGTGCTGGTCAAGTTCAGCCATTTTAGAGGGTGTGGTGGTTGGTCCAGTTCAAAGGTTCAAGGTAAGTTTCCCTTTTCTTTTTTTGTAAGTTTGCAGGACGTGCAGGCAATCCTTGTTACAGCGGCTTCCGGCCTCCATTCATGAGCACCGAACCAGATTGATACCATTTCCTGTATCACATTTCCCAGTAGGATTGCCCAGAAAAATGTAAATGAAGCCAGAAGTGTGTGACAAGTAACCCAGGGCAGCTTCTTGTAGTGATCCCCAAGTGACTGAGAAAGGTGCTCAGTGGTGTGGTTTATTGATCCGAAGGCGACATGGGTGATTTCTGAGAGGACGTGGGAGCTGTTGTCAGGAAGGGCTCTGCTGCAAAGGAAAAGGATTCAGAAATTAGAGGATCTCAGTACGTGGGAGGAGTTGGCAGGGTTTGACTGAGAACCTCCCAGTGTAACACTGAGGTAAAGAGTCTGGGAGCCCAAGGCAGCCGAGGGCAGCACGAGGAGGCCCCTCTGGGGTTGGCCACCAGGATGGCACTGGCCGTGCACACAGCCTGCAGGAGACAGCTGGTGCACCGGACACGGTAGGTCTGTGGAAGGAAGGAAGGCCGTGGCTTTAACAAACTGAACCACAAGTCCTGTCTCCAAAAAGGCAGGTGATTTGTTCGTGTTTAAATATAGTCAGGCCACGAGGAGGCAGAAAGTAAGGGTGTGGAGGGGCTGGCATGCGGGGTCTGGGTGGAGGCCTTGACTCTGTGCAGAAGCTGCAGCTCAGGGGCTATAACCTTTATGAACACTGAAGATACCTGATGTGTGATCCACGTCCCAATCAAAGGAAAAAAATGGCCCACTATGTTTTTTTTTTTTTTTTTAATTTTCATGAACGCTTAGTCCTTCACATGCAAAGAATGATGGAATAGGCGACATCAGGAGATATTGGGCCAGTGCTTCAAATGGAAAGAGGTGGGAGCCGCCCTCCGTGGCCTCATGTAGTAAGTAGGCAACATTGTAATAGGCCAGGACAGAAGTATAGCTGAAGAGGCCAGGGATGATCACATATGGTTGTATATCTATCTACCTGAAGGCTGGGTCAGAATCACAGACTTGTGGAACGTGGGAGAGCGCAGTGAGGATTTACTAGGCAGCATTGTTACTGAGCAGTAGATGGGACTGGTGGGCTGGCAGGGTCACTCCTGGGCGGAGGCATCTCCTCCTTGCACACGTTACCTCCCCACTCCTGTCTCTGCCGCCAGCTAAGCTCTTCCTTCTCCTTCCTTCCCTTGACCTGAGCTGCTAGCCATCTAGCAGCTTTCCATGGCCTTGGCTGTCTTCCCCAGGGCTAATGTGACTGAGTTCCTCTGGCAAAGGCCTCTTCCCCCAAATGTCAGGGAGGCATCAGATATGCACATGACAGTTCTGTGTCGGGAGCCAAATGAATGCTTCCCTTGGCTCCAGAGGTCACCGAATAGACATCAGCACATATAACACCTTGTTAGCAAATAAGCCAGTGATTGCCAGGACCAAGTTCAGAGTTCAGTTCTTGATAGAAGACCTAGTCTCACTGGTGGTAGTAGAGGCTTCCCTGGCTTGGTGGCCTTTTCTATTGAGAAGTTAACAGGTGAACTGGGATCAAATGGGAAGCCACATTGGGGAAAGTCTGGGCATAAGGATGGGAACAGCCTCCAGAGTTTGTGGGAGGCAGCAAAAGAGGAAAACTGACATCTTCTCCCCCAGCTGGCTGACCACTCAGTTTCAGAGCTGGTGACTTGCCTTGTGCTGCCAGAGCACAGGAGAGCAGTCACATGGGAATTCCATCAGACCTCTTGAGTGGAGACTGAACACTCGTGTTCCCTCAAGTTTAAAGTCCCCCCTAGGGAGATGGAGTGTGGCAGAGTCAAGGGAAGAGAACAGACTGGCGGGGGGGAGGATGGAGATCTATGTCCCTGCAGGTCTGTGGCAGCAGAGGGTGAAGCAGGGTGTGGGCATCAGAGGTGCAGAGCCAGGCTGCCCACTACTGGCCACAGGGCGCTCCTGCACCTACCCAACCCCTTCTAGACCCCACAACCCACAGAACAGAGCCAGTGGGCTCATGGCCCATGCTTTTGTAAGGACATACCTCTACCTTCTCTCCCCTACCCCCAACAGCAAACGGGAAAGCATAAGGAGAAAGGGGACAGTTGGGATGAGCACACTGGGGGGCCTGGGCTCCATGCAGCCTGCCTCCTGCCTCAGGAGGGTGGGGTTCTGGAGATGGGGCGAGGGCCAGGGTGGAAGTTGTTAAATGCACAAGTTCATTCTTTTAACCGGAAGGAGACCATTTTAATAACCAGAAGTGAACAAAAGTAAAAGAATCCGACGGATATTGAGATGAAATGCAGCTACCGGTCTGCATTTCATGGCTAGAGACATGGCTGCTAATTAAAATCACCAGGTGTGCGAGGTTCACTTTGCAAAACAGGGATGAGTGGAGAGCAGAGCCATCTCTGCGGAAGCTGGGTCAGGACTTGGGAACAGGGAGGCAGCAGGCGTTTTCTATCTCTCTGTAGTCTCTTTGCTGGATTTGCCAAATTTTGCTTTGTGTTATTTTAACTTTGTTTCTTCTTTGGGCCACGCTTCCCTTCTATTTTAATAGATCTTCTTTTATCTGCCCACCCTCCCTTACCCTCAATGGTTTGTAGTCTTTCTAGAAATGAGCAACAGAAACAAATGGCCTGTGTGCATTCATATTTGCATCACACAGGTGAAGCCCTGGCCCTGCCCTAGGGGTTTCCTGTGCTGACCTGGTGCATTTCTGAAGATCTCCTACATGTGTCTGAGAGAAGAAAAGCTATTCCTGGAGAACTATTCCCTCCTTAGGGACATAGTTCAACTTTATATCCAACCTAAAGGACATCTCCAGCTACAATCTGGTCATTTCTCTTCCTTTCTGTGTAGGAGAGGTGGCAGGGAGACCTTGGCCCTGCTCCTCCTGGTGACACTTTTCTTCTTATTGCTGCTGACTCACCACCCTGATACCTGTGTCCAAGTTGAAAATCTCTTAAATCATTCAACCAAAGAAGAAGGATCCTGTTTATCTGTCATCTTTTTGATTTCTTGCATTCTAAATCTTCTCCAGATTTTCCTAGAGAGAATATTTTGTCCAAAAAAACCCCACATAGAAACAACACAAGAAGGCTGCATATCCTATTCTGCTATTCTGGCCATGCGCAGATTATAAGGCACCCCCTCCTGTCTAAGATTTCATCACAGCTTTGAGTTTTCCTGTATTTTGGGGATCTCTGTTTCATCAATCCATCCTATGTAAAGGATCTTGGACTCCTCCCTTTTAAGCCTCTGACCATTCTTGCAACTTCATTGCAAGGTTATTTTTCCATCTCATTCTAAACCTAAAGGATTAGACCTCTTCAGCCTGCTGACACTACATGTGCACAATGACCTTGGCCTCTGGGCCTCTGCATGCCCTATTGGAAAGGATTTACACAGGGGAGGAGCCTCCTGACTGGCCCAAGAGCCCCATTGCCTCATTTGAAATGTTTGCAAATGTCTGGCCCAGCCACATTCCTGTCATTTAATATCAGATTCGTATTAGAAGAACTATGTCTTTGTGCCCAAACTATCTCAGACATGTTGTCACATCTCTTTCCTATGGGGTATACTTCGTCCTTACAGATGTTTCTTAAATGTGTCAAGAAAAGCCATAGGTGATCATTATAAGATGGTTATTCTGGTGTGGGAGCCCCAGTGCTCTTTGTAACCAAGCCCCAGATGCAAATAAAAGTAAAAAAATCTATTTTGCTCAGAGCTCTTAAAAACTCAAATTGCTCTCCTGCACTTACAATCCTTCTTAATTAATTTTCCTCTTGCAGAACAAGTAAAACACAGAGTCGGCATCAATTCTTTTGTTATTTGTATTTAATTATACTTAAGGGATGATTTCTATATTTCCTGTGGATCTGCACAGGCTGTGATGAATTTCAAAAGATTGCTTGACAGAATAAATCTTGTGATCGAAACCTATTTTCCCTGGAAGCAGTGATATTATAAGGAGACCAGGTTCCCAGGCAGTTCTCAAAAGCCTTGTTAAACCAAAATGTCCCTGGACTCTGACAGTGGGTAGATAATACTGTAATATCCAAATCTCTGTGTGCTCGTGGGGACAGGCAAAGAGTGTTCAGCAGGGAAGCTGGGACACACCCCTAGCACTCTGCTGCGCAGAGGGGCACGTTCCCTGCATAGCTTTCTCCCAGGCTGTGGAGTGGGAGTGGGGACCGCCCTTGCTACAGACCCCAGGGGATGGAATCTGTTGTTTGGGGGCAGGGCTCTGAGAAAATGCAGACAAAATGAGCAGAAGACAACAGTACCTTGTTAGGAGTGTTGAGGGAGCTATAGGACTCGAAGTGTGAGCTGAATGAAGGGGGCAGGGGTCAGGGCCAGGAACTGGATTCCAAGGGATGGGAAAACACTAAGATGTGAGAGGTAGCTGCCCATTGTCTGCTTACCCTTGAATCCTAAGGTACCATCAACCCCTTACCCACCATCTGGCATTCCCTTTATTTAAATCTGCTTAAGCCAACTGCTGTTCTTCCTGTTGGCACCACCTGTGACATTTAAGCCAGTTTCTTGAAAGAAGGCACAGCCTACCAGCTGTTCCCTGTTCTTTTACATGTAATGCAACAAATGTTAATTTTGATGTTTTATACAGGTTTCTGCCACCTTCACAGGTGATGGAGAAGCATCCCGAGAACTGAGCATTTCCCTCATAAATAACACTCTCCTGTTTTTCTCTTATATCATGAAGACACAAATAATGTTCCAAGTGAATGACAAGCTGGAACATTTGAGCAGAAAGCTCTATGTTGCCTTCCAGAGTTGTGCTTTCGAGACAGAGCTGTTGGGGGACTAGAGAAAAGCAGGGGGTGGGGAAGTTGAAAGAAGCCTGGGTCCCTATTCATGGGCTGGGATTACCCTACCCCATTCTAAGTCATACTTAGTCAGAACTCTTAAAATAGAGACTGTGATATTTCAGCACTGAATAATTTCCATCAAAGTTCTTTCCCTGGACTAACATTGGGTGTCACTTGGGCCACACTCCCTCTGAGGCTGTAGGAGAGAATCTGGTCCTCTGATGTTGGCGCCCTTTGGTGGTGGCCATGGCTCCTTCCTCTGTCTTCAAAGTCCACCATCCTGACTTGGGTTTCTGACGTCCCATTCTGTCTCTGACGTCCCCTTCTGTCTCTGACTCTGACTCTCCTCCTTTCTTCGTATGATGTCTTCTTGTGATGACATTGGGCCCACAAAGATAGTCCAAAACAATTTTTCATCTCAACTTTCTTAACCACAGCAGCAGAGTCCCTTTCGCTGTGTAAGGTGATACATTCACAGGCTTCAGGAATTCAGATGTGGACACATCCGGGGACAGAAAACCACTCAACCCACCACATCAGTCCTTGTCCACTGATGAGAAAACTGAAATACATGGAAAGAAAAAAGAACCTAGATTTGATATTCTCTCTCCAGCAAAGTTCTAGAGAATTTGAAGTGTTTAATGCTGAACTTCACTGATTTGAAAAAGACCCTGATGGAGGCTCAGAATGAGATGAAACATGGAAATCTTGGGAAAAGATTTTGATTCAATTCTCGTAATGGTGGGAGGAGGAACAGACTGAGGTGCCATAGGAGTTGCAGTGCGAGAGGCATGAAGAGGAACAGCCATGACCCTGCCATGAGGAGAGAGCTGCTCACACTCGCGGTGCTCCCAGCTGAGAGGCCACGTGCTGAGGTGGGTACGCCAGTTGGTTGGGAAGTCACATCCTGGGTTCAATCAATGTAATTATCCCTGGCCATTATACTGAAGAACTGAAGATTGCTCCAAAAGACAGTGAAAAGGGGATATTCAAAAGTAAAAGGTTCCTTCTCGTTTCCAGCTGTTCTGAACACACCACATGTGCAGGCCACACTGATTATACCTGACAGGACAGATGTGCCAGTGGTGGCTTAGGCCCAGTGTCATTGTGCACACTAAATGAGAGCCCCTTCGTCACTCAGGATACAGAAAGTCCCAAACTAAAATAAGACAGATTTCCCAGGAAGGTCTTGGCAATATTTATATCAGTGAAGGAGATCAGAGAAATTGGTCTCCTGGCTTACAACACCTCTCTGTACAAATGACTTATTTTACCAAAGCAGTCAGTCAGCTTTTCTGGGTTGAGTTTATAGATTATTAAGGTCTAAATAAAGTGGTACTCCCTGTGACTTTGACAGTGTTCAATATAGTTCAAGTTAATAAGGAAGCTTGGTGAGCACCAGGGTGTTATAGAGCTGCCATCAATCTCAAAAATTCCTTTTTTCCTTCATTCCCAGTCCTGAGCAAAAGCCAATGTCAATTTGCCTTTATTTGTGAGACCATACAATCTTTATAAACATTTTTCAGATAAGAATATGTTAATTCCCTTACTCATGGCCCCAAAACTTCCATGAAGGGATGCAAAGTCACTAGTGATAAAAGATGCTTTGATATATGACAGAATGGGAACCAGCATGACTTATCTGACAAGGTTTGGCTGGCTGGTCAATTCTGTAGCCTTATAAGAGTGATCCCACAAGGGAAATTTGAAGAATGAGGGATATTTCTCATTTGACAAAAAGATATTTCCCTGATGCCACCTGAAATGAATAAGAAACATAGCATTTGATATAACTACCTGAATCCTGCAGATATTATATCTCATAGTTAGGGATATTATTAAGTGCCAACTGAAAAAAAAGAGAGAAGAAGAAAAAGAAAGAGAAAGAAAAATAAAGGAGAAGAAGAGAGAAAGAAAAGATGGGAAGGAGAGATGGGGGGGATGGCAAGGGAAGAGAAGGAGAAACAGAAAAGGAAAAAAAAAAAGAGGAAAGAAAAGAAACACAAAAGAGAAAGAGCCATTTTTGAAGGCCGTACCAAACAACAAGAAACTCTCAAGGTCTTCAATGGCTAAAATGCCCAACACAGCTGGGATGCCCAAGATCCACAAGCTGCTTTTTCCAAACAGCAACAAATACCCAACGAGACTGTAGCACATGGCAAAAGCAAGTCGGGGCAGCA
The DNA here is from genome assembly GCA_963574355.1 of Loris lydekkerianus. Classification (NCBI taxonomy): domain Eukaryota; kingdom Metazoa; phylum Chordata; class Mammalia; order Primates; family Lorisidae; genus Loris; species Loris lydekkerianus. Next base: position 25,564 of record CAUYPK010159043.1, on the reverse strand, counting down.
GAGAGACAACCTGAAGATTTTGAACATACTAAGTACCACACTCTGCCTCACCTTTCAGAAAGTGATTAGTGAAGTGCTGTTGTGCACTAACAGGGATACTCTGCATCCCTAGGGGGTACATGGCCTGAAATTCCAGACACACCTTAGGGAATGCCGGACAGCACCGGGGTAAGAAAGGGTCAGCCCTGACACTCTCTGACCAAGTATGGGGATTTGTGTAAGAACTTCCTAAGTTCATTTATGCCTGAGATGCCTCTAACTTCATGAGCCGCTCTTGGAATTCCTTCTGATACTTTATCTCCTTCTACAGTGAAACCACAGGCCTAACCTGTGATTCTGCATCTGAACAAAGCCACAAACACAGGAGTTGTGGACAAGAACACCAGATGCTAGAGAAGAAGCAATTTTAAAAAGATACCTCCTTCTACCCTAGTCCATGGAAAAGTTAATGTTGTTAATGTTTGGGCAAAACCCCAAACCAAATACTAGAGTACATCTTCCCAGTTTCCCAGGTTATGTTCTCTTGAATGTACCATCTAAAAAGATGCTAGTTATAGTGAGCCATTCATTGCAACCAACCATCAGACAGAGCCAACCATCCAGTGTGTAGTCAGCCACGTTGAGAAGACACGATTTATTTTTCTTCATTGAAATGATCTGTGAAGAGAATCAACTAACATTGACTTTAGAGCAGTGGCCAGTGGGTTGGCTGCTTGCTGAGCCAAGAAAATAAATAAAGAGCAATCATTTCCCTGTCCTTGGTACGTTTTTGTGCAGAGCACAGATTGACATGGGCTTTGTCCTACCCGACTTCAGTTTGCCCAGGTGATGTGTGTCTCACCCACCAGCCAAAAAGTAAGCCCTGGTGATTAGAGAAAGAGAAGGATGTATTGGTTATGGCCTTGGAGACAGCACCTTGGGCCTCAGAAATGAGTGGGCACAGCAGTGCTCTGTGTCCACAGTGGACAGGTAAATGCACCTGCCTTGTTATCCAGCGACTCCCAAAGTACTGGTAATGGGCCTGTAATTGATAGATTGTCGGCTTATGTGTTCTCTCCCTGTTGCTGCTGTAACAAATTAATGCAGACTTGTGGCTAGATATAACATAAATTTATTGTCTTATAGCTCTTGGACTCAGAAGTCCAAAATTGGTCACACTGGGCTAAAATCCAGGTGTTGGCATGATTGTGTACCTTTCTGGAGGCTCGAGGGTAGAACCTATATTCTTGGCTATTTCACCTTCTAGAAGTTTCCATCATTCCTTTGATCATGGGCCCTTTAATCTTCAAACCCAGCACACCTGATTGAGTCTTCCTCATGCTATCATCTTTCTGATCTTCACTCACCTGCCTCTCTCTTCCACCTTTAAAGGAACTTTGTGGTTGCAACAGGCCCACCCGGATAACCCATGATAGACTATTTTCAGATTAGATGATTAACAGCCTTCATTCCCTTTTTTCATGTAACATGAAATATTCACATGTTCCAGGAATCAGGACATAGACATCTTATGGGGCAGAGGTAGGGGCCATTATTCTACCTACCACAACCTAAGAGAGCAAAGAAAATGATCTCCCAGCTCTTGGGAGCCCTGAGAAGCTGCACCTCTGACTCAAGGATGCCACATCACCTCCTGCTCTGCAGACATGTTTTCCTTCAGATGAAGTTCTAGATCTTTTTCTGCCACTAACAGAGCATTATTCTGTTAACTAGTTGGTTGGCTTGATCACATCCATCCTGATGAAGGTACAGTGTCAACAGCAAGTACGCTGCTGATGGGTTGAGCAAGTCCCAACTCTAGTTATAAAAATCCCCTTTCAAAACTTTCAGTGTAAATCATAATTTGCTTGATTTGTCATTCAACTTGCTATTTCCTTACCCAGGCAAGCATATCAATAATTAATAAATACCTCTCATTTTTTCATGTTACCTCTGAGAGTTTCGAAAGCTAATGTTTTTTCCCCTTTTTGCTAGGCTTCTGGGCTCTAGATTTAATTTTTCCTGCAACGAACATGCTAGAAATGAATCAATAGATGATAATTTGTTTTGCAATTTAGATTTTTCCATTTTAGTATCTTAAATCCTGAAGAGTGACAGCAGAATGAGAAGGTTTTGAATTATGAATAATCTTCCTTATTGTTCTCACTTTTATCTGTCTCTTCACCATTTAACCCAAGTTTGTCTACTGGAAATTGGATATTCAGCCGTGGGCCCAAGTGCTACACTATTCCACATGCTTTTATATATCTTTGCATTAAGGATAACAAGACATCTGCATATCTATAATTAGCTAACATATTCAGCATTGGCTCCTACCAACAAGATGCAGGTGTACATGGTGCAGAAGCGTTTAATACATAGCCTTGGCTCTTACTTGTGGGGAAAAAAATTACCCTCACTTCATGAAATGAGAAGATAAAGTTATAAGAAAAACATTTCTCAAGGGGCATAATGTTTGCCAGACCAGTGTCATTATATTCACAGTTGCATAATATTCTAAGGTTCTGTGATATCTCCTAGGCACCAGAAATCTTTGTCCTCACGTGTGAATTTACTTGACACATGACATTTCTTCTGAAGGGTGGCCTTACTGCAAAATGTCGAAGTCCACAGTCAGAGCTGCATTCAGTCAAAAGATAAAGCAGAGCATGTGCCAGGTGCCAGGCACTCCTCCGACCCTGGAGTCATAGCATCAAGCAAGTCAGGCTAGAAAACATCTGTTACTTACATCTCTCTGGGTGGGAGTGGGAGCAGATGATCAACCAATGAGTACAAGAAATAAGATCAGATGGGAAATGGGAAAGACTTCAGGAGGGGAGGTGGGCCAAGATAGGTGTAGGTGGACATGCTGTTCTTGATGGTTAATCAAGTTGAGGGATGGACAGGCACCCTCTCTGTAGGACATCTTGGCGATGGAGAGGTGGCTTATCTGTAGGATACCTGGGGGATGGACAGGCAGCCACTCAAGAGGCTTCACCAGGAATCTTGGGAACTTTGAGAAGCCCAGAAAATTGAATCCAAAAGTCAGTTGGAGACCCAATGAGAGACAGAAGCAAGAAGGGGCAGGTTACGCAGATGGGGTCAATGATCTGAAAGTGAAGGAAATCATTGGAGGATTCTGAAAGAGATGGAGATGATCTGATTATATGTATTTTTAAAAACAAATTATATTGTTCATATGATTATATGTATTATATGTATTTTTAAAAACAAACACTCACTACTATATATACTATATAATACATATAATCATATAAAATACATATATGTATGTATATGTATGGAATGAAGGCTGTTAATCATCTAATCTTAAAATAGTCTATCACGGGTTATCTGGGTTATAAACAAAACACTACTTTTAAAAACAAACACTACTCTGTGTGCAGAATTGAAAAACATGACAAAAAAGTATCCCTTAAGTCCTGGTCTGTTACTAGTCCTCAGTATCTACCAGCCGGTTAAAAGCTGAGAGTGTAACCATTGCCTTCCTCCCAGTATGGGGAACAAATTTATTCAATAAAATGCATAACTTATTTGAAAATTCTTAAAGAATTTAAAATGCAAACCAAGGTATGTATATAGCTGGTATTTCAAATGCATAATTAGAAAATCAGTAAATGAAACAGAAAATAAGGACACGCGATATTTTTCAACCTGAGATTGCATGCATTAAAGATTTGTAAAGAGTTTATGAGAAAGCCATGCTGAGAACTAAACTCTGAAAAAAGAGTAAGATCAGAGCATCTGATTATTTATAACTGGGGTTACAGCCAGGTTATCTGGTACACTCCAGAACAGAAAATCTTTGAACTGAAATTGTTAATTGAAAGAAAATAATCTTCTCAATCTCTGTAGCTATTAATATTTTATTTATTAGAAAGTAGGATACTTACAAGAGGTTCTTTAAACCCACAAGTGATAGGTTGTAAGAACAAATAAAATTAATGCTAGAAGTTTTAAATTAAGAAAAAATAATCTAAAGAACAGAATGAATCCCATTGCGATGGTGAAGCAGGAAGAGACCTTTCTGAAATATTTTCTTTTTTACATATACACATTCATTTATAGACAAATGTTATACATTATTGTACATGTAGAATGTGCAATATATACACATGTCTATAAAATTACAGACACGTGTAATTTAATTCTACTAACTTTAAAATACTAGAGAGTTATTTTGCCATCAGAATTTCTACAGTAACCTTCCATGTGACACCGAGGATCAAATCTTCTTCTCCGTTAGGGGAGACACAGGTTGGGGAAGCATTTCATTGCTCTTGATGGGATTTCTTAGTACAGAATTATTTAAATTTCAAAAGTCACAGATGTACCAAACAAATGGATTTTCTTCTACCAAGATCCAAGTGTCATAGAAATGTTCTGCTTGGGATGATGGACAAAACGAAGAGTGAGTAATGTTTAATCAACTGAACAACTCCACTGAATAAGTCCTATTTCGGGATGCCTTGTTGCAGATAGATTTCCCTAGTAACAGCTTTTTTTGTGTTCAGTAGAGACATGATACATGTAAGAAAATAAGGTTGACATGTTCCAATTTACAAATTCTCAAAAGAACTGGTCACAGTGCTTGAATTGGGCAAACTTCTGAGGGGAGTTCTAGGAAACTCTAAGTGGTGGAACTTTAGGATTTTTGCTCAGCCTCTGGGACCACGGCAGCCTCCACCTCTCTGACTGTGGGCACAGTGCTAACTGCAGAATCCTCAGATGGGCTGTACCTTGCTGGGACTCTGAGTACATAGCTATTCAAACCAACATCAAAGTTAATTCAGAGAAATGATGGAGAGAGATGTGGAAAGACCTGCATGCATCTTATACCTTTTATAAATTTCTAGATGTCAGGAAACTAGTCAAAAATGTTTAACATCTAAGATAAACCTTTATGGGACCCATAATGCTTTCATTTTAACCATCTCTCAAATTCCTTGTCTAGCCTCCATTCCCACAGCTTTCCAGACATTGCATGTGGGACCACATGCCCTATCACCTCTAGTGTTTTCTCCTCATGTGGTTTTCAGTACCAGGTCCCGTCTACTCTCTTTCCGGCATCCTCACACTCCCTGCATCCCTCCTCCAGGAAAGGCTCTGTGAAAAGCGGGGTCCAACAAATTTCTCCTGTCCCACCCCCCTCAACCTTCCACTGCTGCTCTCTCTGCCTGACCAGCCCTCAGCCACATGGAGAAATCAGGGGCTGTTGGGCAAAGCAACTCTTTGTAAACACCTCATACCTTTAAATTCCATGCTTTTTCTTTAAAATTCTTGCTAATCTTGTATTCTACTCTATAAAGTATCCATGTCTTTTTTGTTATAAAAAAAAAAAAAAATTACCTCCCCCACCTACTATCTTTGGGCAAATTTAAGGGCCAGGCAGATGTACCATTTGTCTAACACCTGGAATCCTACGTTTTCCCCCAGCACTCCAGTATGTGTACCCCACTTAAAAAAAGCATGGGCCTACTGTACCCCAGGCACTTTGGAGTTTCCCCTTCTACTACATTGTGTGGGTCACCAGTTTTCAAACTTCTAAGAAAGTAGGTCAGCTGTTATTTCTTCAAGAAATCATTTGCCTACCCAATGTTTGAGGAGGCTGGTTTGAGGCTTCACAGCACCTTATTATGCCTGTGCAATTCTCCTTCACAAAAGCATGACATCCTCAAGGAATATGGACAAAAATATTAATAAATATTAATTGAATTGACCCAAACTTGGATTATTTCCTCAGCCAGAGTTTAGTCTGCTTAAGTATTGGATATTACTACAACAAAGGAGAATATACCTTTAGAACATACAGCAGACTTCATAATACAACAGGAGAAAAAGACAGCACACCAAGAGCATATGATGTAATTCATATAATAAAGGAAATTTTATGTTCTGTACAATTTTTTCAAGTTTAATAAAAGTCTCCCTTGAGATAACTTTAATTTTTTAAATTAAGATATTTGTAATTTAAAAATATAATACATCCATTGGAAAGTTTTTCTCTATATATCTGTCGTAACTCCTTTTGGTGGAATATATTACCTTTCCTTTAATACCCATTATTTGTTATAACCATAGGCTTCCTAACATACAAAACAACTTCTCTGTTATTTCTCCTATACTTGGCATAATTTTATATCTTAGAAAAAATGTTATTTTACATTTTGTATGAACAAAAGAATTGCAATTTTTACAAGTATAGGCTTTTGTAATGCCAATAACATAGGACTTTAAAAGAGGGGCTGTGTGTCTGATGACTGTGTTGCCGTCTGTCACTCAAGCCCAGACTAGCACTGTGATGGTTATTGACGCTCATGTTTCTTGCAAGTGAAACGCTAAGAATCATTGTCACTCAGGATTCCTCTCCGAAGTCTGACCTGATGTCACTGCGCTCCCTGTAAACAGATCTAGAATGTGGCCACTTGTATTGCTTATGCTCCAGTGAGTTGGACGGACCACAAGTTGCTGTGTTTCTGTCATCTGGACAGTAGGAGAAGCCCTGAGGCCCTACTTTGTGGCCAGTCTGTTGCCACATGGCACATTCAGTATTTTTTTTTTTTTTTTTTTTGCATTTTTTAGTCAGGGCCATGTTTGAACTCGCCACCCCCGGTATATGGGGCCAGCACCCTACTCCTGAGCCACAAGCACTGCCCGCACATTCAGTGCTCTTTAAAATAATAAGTGGGGCAATTGCATCCCCACCTACCTCAGAGGAAGCCGAAACCCTGCAGCAGTGCATGGCAGCTCATGCCACCCCTTCCCTGCTGACTCTCTCCTCTGCTGCTGCAGTGTGTCACTGTCTCTGCACTCTTGTCCCCTGACCCAGCCCCCAAAACTACATTCCACACCATCCACCCTTTATTCCCTTTTTATCTTTGACGTTCTTATCACCTGGGTGGACCCAGGTGTTGGTGGACCTAAACCTCACACAATTTGGAGGAAGAAGACAGAATAATAACAAAACCATCTCCAGGTCCTCTTCCAGATACAGCTGCCTCTCTTTTTCACTATTGAAAGGGTCATATTTTCCTCATGTTGGTCTCTTACTTAACTTCTGGCTCCTCTCAGGCACCTCGGCTCCCACAGGGAGGCAGCATCCATCCCACCCTCCTCTCTCCATCGCCCTGACCAGACCAGGCCCCCCCAGAGACATTTGCCAAATGAGCAACAGCCCCATCCTCTTAAAAACAAAAGCCTTATGGGTAATATTCATGGGCTTCTGATGTTCACATTCTAAATATTTTAATAATTTTGAAATCATTGAGTTCTATATTGACCTTTTGGGATTTGTGTTTTCAAGATTTATGCGAACTCATCTTCAATTCCCTTTGAGATGTTGAGCAATATGTGAATTTCGCTTTGCCGCACATAACTATGTCAGATTATATCTTTTCCAAATGAAGAAGTAAAATATTAGATTCATAACTGTTACTCTAAAAAGTAGATGTTTGTACTCAAGGGAAACAGCTCATTGATAATTTTAAAAATCAAGACCAGAATTTGAAGAGTTATTATTTAATCTTATATCTTTATTTAAATTCTCTCTATAAAACTGTTCACTGTTACGTGCTACCCTCTTTGTGGGGGATTGGGGTGGGGAAGGACATAAAAGAGGAAGATTAAAAAAGGAAGTGAGTATCGGAGCCATCTTTTAAATTACCTATATACTCGAGTATAAGCCGAGTTTTTTTTTGTGCCGAAAAACCCGAACTCAGCACAAATTTTGTGCCAAAAAAACTCGGCTTATACTCAAGTATATACGGTAAGTCATATACTGACTTCAGTATGTCCGTGTGACCCCTATGAGGAAGTACAAAATTATATTTAAATTTTAAAAGTCATCATAACTAGAATATTAAAACTGGGGAAGTATTTTATATCTGTATATGTTTATTATATTTGAAAATAAATTATTGCCGTTCTTGTTTAGGACTCCTATTTCAACCTTGAAATCATATCGATGTTAACTTATCTTTGCCTTTATTTGGAATGTTTAGTTCTTCAACTCTTGGAATGTACATGGTCTATAGCCAACTCTCCTAAGATCTTTCTTATAATTTAGCCCTTCATTATTGATTTATAATTCCTTATCACACAGTGCCTGCTAACTATACCAAACTGTCTGCTGGTTATCCATTCTCCTCTGTTGAACCATGATGACTCAGCACTGCAATGATTAAATTGTTAGACTTTATGTAATAGTCATAAGATAAATTAATTCCCCCCTTGTATTCTACCTTATTGAAATATGCTTTTTATTCCTTGCTTAAGGAATTTTGACATGTTCAAAAAAAACCTTTTTTGAATTTTGGTTACAACCGTGTTGAAAGTAAAAATAAATTTTGGAGAATGTATAGGCTTTTCAATATCTGCTCCTCTCATTGATGAATAAGGCATTTCCTTGTATTTATTAACGTTTTGTTTATAATGTTTAGTAAAATACTCTAATTTTATTCATACATGTTTTTTTACCTCTTTGGTGAAGATTTTATTCAAAAATTCAATCCCCCTAAAATGAAAATTAAAACTTAAAAAGCATTTTGCATTCAATAGATTGGCTAAAGTAAAAGAAGAATTTAACAATGTCCACAGATCTAAACTTTTTCTCTATCATGTTCATAGCCAATAATTTTTCTAGTTCTTCCCTGTCTGCTGAGGTTTGTTTATAGCATGTGTGTGTGAGCATGTGTGTATCTGTGTATTGGGTACTGTGTGTGTGTGTGAGCATGTGTGTATCTGTGTATTGGGTACTGTGTGTGTGTGTGAGCATGTGTGTATCTGTGTATTGGGTACTGTGTGTGTGTATGAGCATGTGTGTATCTGTGTATTGGGTATTGTGTGTGTGTATGAGCATGTGTGTATCTGTGTATTGGGTACTGTGTGTGTTGTGTACATGCGTGTATGTGTGTGTTGTGTGTATTCGTCTTTTTCATTATGACTTTCATTGGCTTTTCAACCTTAGGTCTTTCCAGTAATATATAAATGTACATATATATATCCCCCTTGTTCTTTCTTGTTTTATGTTTCACATTAACATTTCTAGTCCATCTGGAATTTGCTTTGTGTAATGGTGAAGAAATGAACTGTCATCTTTTCTCTTGCCTGGTAAGCCTGTTTGCGTTAGTTCTAGGTACTGAATCCCCACTGTTCCAGGAGGATACTCTACAATCTTGTAAATGTCAGTCTACTCTGGACTCCTTTCTTGCCTTTCATTGTTGTCTATTGATTTCTTGGGCTATTGTCATGTTATTCTAAGTATTGGTGCTTTAGAATATGCTCATCTTTCCACAATTCTTTGTGGGTTTTTTTGTGATTGGTTCATTTCTCCAGATGAACATTTTGTGAATGTTCCTTTCTCCAGATGAACTTTAGTGCCATTATTTCCAAAACAACTCTGAAAAATACTATGCTTTAGATTGGAATAGCCTCAATTTTTAAGTTTTCTGGGGATCAAGGCAAATGTTTATAATAGGAAAAGAATGTAGTATTCCATTCACATTCATCTACATCTGGTTTTCTGTATCCCAGTAAATGTTTGCTAGTTTTCTCATTTAGAAACTCTCCAATTCTTACTATGTTTTTTTCTCAGTGTTTCATGTACATGCTGGGTTTTTTGTTTTTTGATTTTTGAAGAGGGTAATTTTCTTTTTAAAATTCTGACTAAATATTTTTAATATATAAAAAAACTAGGGCTTTACATGTATATATATATATATATTCATTAAAAAGCTTTTATTTTATAAATTCCATGCTTGTATTTTACTAAATTTTCATATTAATTCCAGAAGATTTCTGTTAATTTTGATCCTGTGAGTCTTTTATTGTTTTCACAGACTTACCTCCTTATTGCACTTTTATGGTTTGACTCTATTGACCATCACATCCACAGCAAAATTAAATAATAAGACTTATAATTGGTGTCCTCGCTTTATTCTGGATTTAACACATTGACTGCACACTAGAAAAAAAAAATTTTCCTTGTGGCCTCAGTGTTCTAAGTCAAAAATAGAATAAAAACTTCACAAACAAAATAATCCTAAAACACACATCAATTAATAACTAACATAAAAACTTGAAAATTAGTAATGTAATGAGTGTTATGAAACCTTGAATAATAGTTCATAAAAGTAACGTGTTTTTTTCAACTCATCAGTCTTACGTGTAATTTAAAGGTAAACATAAATAGAAAAATAAAATTAATTGACCTCTGTTCATTTAACCCACATTTTTAGAATTATATCATCAATTAATTATAACAATAAGAGCATCAACAAATAAGATTTTCACAAACCAGGGTTTTGTCCAGGAGGTCAGCAATCATGTAATGTGTAAGAGAGTCTTATGAGTTACATATGCTTCACAAGGCCCCAGGTTCAAAACTATCATGAGTAAACTACAACACACATGACAGTTAATGTGTTAAAATTGGATCATTCTCATGTTAAATTTCTTAAGAGCCACATACTAGTAACAAGAGTCAGGTTGAAGGTCAGTCTACTCAGTTAGCTGTACAGCAAGTATTAACTTAGGCTTGTTGAGGGTTTGGAGTCCAGATAAGGAGACATTTGCTTGATTAGCTAGATTGGACAAAGGCTATCTACTAACATCAAAAAGAAGCCAAAAGAATAAGAGTTCAGTGAAATGGAAGAGAAAGAAGGTGTTGGCCCCATCCATCCATCTTTAAATATTTTAAACAATACCCACCTCTGTAGACAGTGCATATTTGTTTTAGGCCGTGGTGCTAACATTGATATCATTGACTCAAGTAACATGCACCGTTGCATGTGGTCTATGTGATAGATGAAATTTCCTGCTGTGAAATAGATAATCTGCCCCAAGAGGCAGTGTGTGCAGACCTCCAGATATGGGGTTGTAATAAACAAATTAGAGAGAAAAATTGCAGCTTCAAACTTGGGAATATGGCCTTGGGAGAAGTCTACCCCCAAGTGATGCTGTTGCAGTTACTCAAGGAAAGCAGTGATTCGAGTGATTCCAGACCCTGGAATGATGCAGTGCTTTCTTATCTCATCAACATGCTCTGACTTAGAGAAAACTGTTGGATTTTAATGTTCAACATCTAAACGTGGAAACGGAAAGTAAACTTGTGGGTTCAGTTTGGAAGCAGGGAGACTCAGTAGGAGCATTCGTTGTTACTGTCACTGCTTTGTGATTTCCATATCCAGCATCTGTAAGGGCAGCTGGACACTTACACCAGGTGACAGAAACCGTTAGACTCACCCGGATCAATTTCCCAAGTGATGTGTTTAGAAAAGGAACTGTGGAATTGCTTGATACTTTTTTAATGGAGGGGTTTTTCTTGGGAAACTTGTTTTTGGTGTTTAACAGCTCTGAGGACTGACCAGCGTGTGTGGAAGATGCTAGCTTTTAGCTGCCAGAGAAAAGGCTGTGAGGCACATTTGACTACCATGGGTGCTCTATTCTAAGATGGGGTGAATGCCCAGAAAATTTACTGATCATGATTATGGTTAGCAAAAGAGGAACAGAAGGGATGGGGTGTGGAGTATATAACTCATGTTGATGAGGGTTCACTGTTCCTTTTAAAGCATCTTATAAAATGCATTGCTGTGCAGAATCATGATGCACATTCAAACCAAAATAAAGGAATTCTCCCCCCCCCCCTTCCTTTATCTTCTTAAATGATGAGACTAGGAGAGTGATAAGAACTTGAAAGTTTGAACTGCTGTGAAACAAAGCATTTTAGAGATATTCATGGGAAACGGTTTTCTTTAACCAGAGGTACAGACAGAACCTTTTGCTAATACTGAGTCCACTATCAAATGCTTCTCTTAAATTGATGATAGTTTAAAAAAGAAAAAAAAAAAAAATGATTGTCCCCTCCAAGATGTTTGTTTTGTTGTATGTTCAGGGAATTACATCCGTGATGGTCGGGTCTAACTTCAGTGCTAGCTGAAGGACAGCAGATTCAAAGAGGTTTTGAAATCGATACAGGTTGACAAATGTGTTAGAGATTGTGGGGGCTTTGGGGGGTACTTGAAAGAATAAGAGCAATAAAATAACATTAATAATGTATTTATAGACTTCCTTGTCCTTTCCATTTGTTCCATTTGTTTTTCTTAGTAACTCTTTGGGGTAGGCAGGGAAGAAATGCAGGATTCAAAAAACAAATAGCTAGACATAGGTGGAGAAGAATCCCCAACCCCTCTACATGCTGCACCCCAGACAAGCAGCATCTGGGAACGTCTACATGAGAGTAGAACCTCTGAGTTGTCACTGGTTGCATCATTTGCTACTATTTCATTTTTTCATCTATTTATTAGAATCTACTTATTAATAAAATCAAAAATGGTTCTCTCTTTTGCCTACTAATACTGTATATATTTCATAAATCCATTAATATTTCCTCTTAAAAACTAGTATTACCTCAAAATTGTTACGTTTTTATATGCCTTTTTTGTGGTCAATTAAGTTACCATAGCAAAGAAAAATGACATTCTTTTTAGAGTGTAAATGAATTAATCAAGTGTAGATTAATTAATTTGTAGTACTTCATTGGAACTATGACTATCAAAATATCCCATTGGTACAATATGAATGCAGCACGCTTTTAAATTATTTTGAAATGACGAATACAATTTAGGCAGTTCATTTTAGGATAAAAATATCCCATGCTTAATCTCACTAGTTATACACCAGATGGGATTCATGATCTAATGGATAATATACAGTTGACACACTAGGTCTAATTTGTGAAGTTATAACTCTAGATTGTATTCCTTTCACTATCATCTGTCATATCAGCATATAGTTAAATTAATTCATATGTTGACCAGGTAATAATAAAGAATAAGCTTTAACAGGCTGATAACAGTGAGTATTTTGTGACAGGTAATATTCACTGAGCATTTTGTTGAACAATTCACCTTTGAAATCTCATTTAGTCCTAAAAACAACCTATGAAGTAGGTTCACATTTTGTTCATACTTTATAGGCATTTAGGTGACTTGCCTGAAAGGACACAGGCCACCGGCTTTAAGAAGAGTATCTATAATTTGAATCTAGGTTTACATTTGACAACCCTAATCATTGTAACACAATTAAGAAAGAAACACAATTTAGAAAGAAACAAAACTCCTCCTGCTTCATCCATCAAATGGAAAAATCAGGCTATTTTCCACAACTGTAGAAGGAGAGAGATTATCTTTCAAAATTCTCAAAGATAGTATCTATCATAAAACTAAAAAAAAAATTTGGTCTTTATGAAGTATGCTTCTGTATTACTCAGAGGACATACATCAACTCAGATTTTATGGAAACATTGATTCTTCAATTAGCTTTTCAATAAGGGTAGGGGGTGAACTTTATTGAGGTAAAAGTTTACAAACTGATAAATTTGCAATATGTACATTAAAGTTGAAAAGTGAATAAGGAATTTTTTCCCCACCAAATATACCAACAATAGTCATGCTGAAAAAACAGGCAAGGACTCTATTCCGTTCACAGTAGTGCCAAAGAAGAGAAAATATTTGGGAGTTTACCTTAGCAAAGGACGTGAAAGATCTCTATGAAAAGAACTATAAAACTCTAAGAAAAGAAATAGCTGAAGATAGTTAACAAATAAATTTTGTTACTATCAAACAATATTTGTTACTAACAAATAACAAATAGTTAACAAATGGAAAAACATACCATGCTCATGACTAGGAAGAATCAACATTGTTAAAATATCCATACTACCCAAAGCAATATACAATTTTAATGCAATCCCTATTAAAGCTCCACTGTCATACTCTAAAAATCTAAAAATAATAATAATAATAATAATAATAATCGTTTTATATGGAATCAGAAAAAAACCTCAAATAGCCAAGACATTACTCAGAAATAAATACAAAGCAGGAGGAATCACGCTACCAGACCTCAGACTATACATTAAATTGATAGTGATCAAAACAGCATGGTACTGGCACAAAAACAGAGAGGTAGATGTCTGGAACAGAATAGAGAACCAAGTGATGAACCCAGCTTTTGTATAAAACCAGCACATTGTACCCCATGATTGCATTAATGTACACAGCTATGATTTAATTAAAAAAAAAAAAAAAAAAAAAAAAAAAGGTTGAAAAGTGACATTCAGTTACCTGTGGCTAGGCCTCTGGTTTGAATCCACTAACATTGTATCTCCCAGTAGCTTTTAGGTAAAGTATTTAAATTCCTAATATTAATGAGGAATATATAACAACTGTGTTATTTGTTTGTTTTTGTTTTTCAAACCAACTCTTCAATTATAAACCAACAGTTAATTGGAAATTTAATAAAATCACTAAGTAGAAGCACTTCTTTTTAATCAACTCTTTCTATAAACCAGTTTCTCAGACATCATGACTTAATTTTTCATAAAAAAATTCTTTAAAGTTTTTATTAAAATTTTATTAAGATAATTTCTTAAAATTTACCATGAGTCTCTAATCCAGCCTTTTAACACAAACCCAGAAGCCCAAGGATAGATCTAGTTTGCTCAAAATGAAAGCTCCCTGAGGGAGATAGAAAAGGATACCCAGGCCCTTACCTGTTTTGAAGTTCTTATTTTACCTTCCAATAGGTGGACAAAAGCCCCTCCTGCCTTCTCTGTCTTCTACCTCCAGCCCCAAAAAATCCCTCCCCCTTTCAGATGCAGAACAGGTGAGCAGTCTCCTCAGTTGCCCTGAACACCTAGTCAGCCAGACCTCAGGGTCTCACTATCTTCAAAGCAACTTGTCATAGTATTTTTTAAAAGAAGACAGGTACCTCCCAAGAGGATTTCTGTTGCAAGCTGTTAAAGTAATTTTTAAACCCAGTATACATCATCATTATCATTATCATTTTATGAAGACTATCATGAACATCCCAACACTGCTATAATTGGATAGGCCATAAATAATTCATTAACGTAGATATCAATTTAGTGATAACAGCTAATCCATTGGTAAATATGTTATTCTCAAGAACTGCTGGTTATGTTAAGAGCAATAAATCCTTCCAGAGGTGAGGCCCCATTTTTGAGGTGTTACTGCCTTAATTGCCTTATTTTTATATTTAATTTAAATATCCATTTGTTTCCTGATTTTAAAGGCTTATAGTCTATATCATAAGGAAAGAGCATGAAAGAAACCTGCCGTCTCCTATTCTTGAATGTTTTTTATATATTCTTAGTTCTGGAGTTTAAATTGTAAAGAACCTCATGGATGTAGATTGCACGGTAAAGGTGTGGAAACTGTTTTTATTCTCCCCTGATGCAAACTGAGAGAGTGGACCTCAGGAGTTTTGCACACCCATCCCAGCACTCATTCCCAGGAGATAGTCTACATCAGGTTCAGGAAAGCCCTCACTGCAGACAACCTAAAGATACAGTCAGTAGGGCATCACATTGCTTGGATTGGTTAACTTTCTTTTTACTTCTCCCAAGCGTGGGGTTCTCCACCATCCACCTTCCTTACTCCTTGCGGACTCCTGTCACCATCTGATTCCCTAAAGTTTACGCCTAAGCAGAAAAAGAAATGTGAGCTGTTGACATAGGAGCAATTGACTAAAGATGCGTCTCTCAAAAAAATCTCTTAATAAATGAGTTTAAGACTTTCAGTTCAGGTTATGTATGAAAAGTCTTTTCCTTTCATAAAATAACAGATTATAGATTTGTTCAGTCCACATCCAAACAAAATTACCATTTTCTCTGTATGTATTTCCACATTGTTTTTGTTCAGTCATTTGTAGTAACGTAGATAGATCTGAACAACACAGGCAGTCTCCAAAGAGAAGGAAACACAACAGTGAGACACCACCGTGCGTCTGTTAGAACGGCCCAGAATCCATGTACTGACAGCACCAAATGCTCGTGAGGATATGGAGCATCAGGAACTCTCAGTCCCTGTCGGTGGGCTTATGGAAGGGGACAGCCACTTGGGAAGGCACTTTTATACAGACGAAACATACTCTTATCATATGATCCAGCCATCACACCGCTTGGCATTTACTCAAAGCAGTAAAAAGTTTATGCCCACACAAAACCCAGCACACAGATGTTTGTAGCATCTTTTATGTGTAATTGCCAAAATTTGGGAGCAACCACGATGTGATGTCCTTCAGTAGGCGAATAGATGAATAAGCTGTGATACATTCAGAAAATAAAATATTTAGCACCAAAAAGAAATGAGATACCAAGCCACAAAAAGACCAGGAGGAGCCATAAATTCCTATTACTAAAAGGCCCATTTGAAAATTTATGTGCTGTCTGCATATGATTCCAAATATTGACATACTAGAAAAGGCACCATCATAGAAACAGTCAAAGGATCCATGGCTGTCAGGCTTTAGCATGGAGGATTTTTAGAACCATGAAACTACAGTACAAACCCCGTAAGTTGATCACCTGGTGAACAGGTCAACATATGAAAGTGGTGAACATGAGGAACTAGGCCTCCTATACTGATATGTCCACGTGGTGCATGTCCCGTCTATGAAAATCAGGTCAACTTAAGCAGGTGGTCAGTGTAGGGAGGTGGGAAGCTGTGGACGTTCTGCTGTGTGATGCTGCAATGGAAGATGCACACCAGGGTACGTTTGTTAAGACCCACAGAGTGCACAGCCCAAGAGTGAACCCTGTTGTAACTTTGGACCCCCGAACTCTGTGGTCTCTTCGTAGTTATGATGTGTCATTGAAGGTCCATCCATTCTAACCGAAGTACCACTGGGGTGCAGAGTATTGATCTAGAGGGAGGCTGTGTCTGAGGCTGGGGGGAAGGAAGTGCATGGGAGTTCTATGCTTTCAGGTAAATTTTGCTCTGAACCTAATAACTGTCTTAAAACTACTCTTAAAAATAAGGTCTATTGAAAAATAGTCGAGAGAGAGAAGGAAACCAGTGGCACCGTGCTTCCATTCCTCTGGCATATCTTCACTTCCTACCTGTGACAGACACCCTTCTCATGCTGTTCATTTCACTGCCATATTCTATATACGTACTATCAGATATAAATTAGATATAAATTGTTGACTTGTTTTTAGTAATAGTAAAGCTGGAATCTTTTAAGATTTGACTTGTAAAGACTCTGCACACAGATGAAGGAATGAAGGTGACAGAGTAAACTGCTGTGCAGTGATGTGTTGCCATCAGAACCCTGGGCTCAGCCTGCTGGAAATGGAATGATGAACACAGGGCTAAATTGGAATCAGATCACCCCTCGCTTAGTAAGAGAGGAAATAAAGGTGCCATTTCAAAGAAGGCAGGTTGCCCTCATAGATTCTCAAAAAGTTGTACTTTGTTAATGTTTAAATAGGTTTCTTTGGAAGAAGAAACTAGAAGGTTGGGTTATAGGAGAAGCTGGAGGGACGAGGCTTCAGGAATAAATCAAAGCAAAGGGAAATGCAGAGGAAAGCATTGGCCACGTGCATGGGAGGGACAGGACTGAGGGCCACTGCAGGGCTTCCCTGGTCCTGCTGGGAGAGGGGAGGCCGGAGGAAGAGGAAAACAACCTGGCTGACCCATTTCATAAATGTGCATATTCAGATATTCTCCCTGACTCACGTTTGGCTTCAGGAGCTGAAGTGGAAGTTTCACAATCTTAGATAAAAATTGAACTGCCCCTAAACCATAGTTTTTAATATAGATGATCTGGTGACTCCAAATAACAGCAGAGAAAAGAAATTATGGTCTTTTCTGTGTTTCTCTAAATAGATTAAAATAGAACTTAAGATCTCATTATAAATTTGGGTGTATATCATTAAATAGGGTCATACCAAAAATATTGTGTTCTCTTTATAGCTTTGAGAATTTATACTGCATTCGTTTTGAGTTCATTTTCCATTTTAATGTTTTAGAAGAATACTTTAACAGCTGAATTCATTAAGCCATATGAATGGAAAAATATATTGTCATAAATTAGGAATATTAATTATAATATCCAGTATAACCAAAATATATACACATAAATAAAATAGACAGATTTATGATACATCTCCTCTTGACATATAACTGCTAGAGTCACTGTAAGAATGGATTTATTGTCTCTTTTTTAATGGCTTTGTCATTATTACAAAGATTAAACCCAGAGAATTTTGAAGTAAACTGCACCTATGCAGATACACGCTAACAGAGAAAATGATGTTCATAGTTTAGCCTTTTCCTGCAAGTGGAGTATCATTTCTGAAGGGTTATGATATGGAGGAGGGAGTTATAATCCGGGTCTGTGTACAGCACACACATATGTCATCTCCCTTGGGTCCGTGCCAAGCAAACTCTGAGTAGAACTGAAAGTTGGGAAAGTTGTTTTCTGCTTCCCTTTCCCTTTTTAAATTAACTCAGTTATCCCTTGAGCCCCCATCCCCACGTGCTCTCATGCCCCACACACAGGCTGTGCAGACATGACCTGCTCAGTGGCACTCCCTTGAAGTCCTTCCTTCTCTCTCCCCGGTCCTGTTGTCACAGGTGGTGTGACACGTGAAACATTACATTCATGTTTTTCAAATTAGGGACTTAGAGTCTGTGACTTCTCTGAGGATTCAAGACTTTCTGCTTTCCTTTGTTGATGAATGAAAATAATTCCTGAGGGCACATTCTGCGTCATGTACCTGTATGACGGAGGCGCGCCCTCAGGTCGTGAGCTGGTGCAGGAAGAGCTCTGGGCTGAGCCCTCTGTACATTCTCGGCTGTTCACAAAAGGGTATTGATTTTTCTTTAAAGAGGGATAATATTCAATTTTGAAAAGTACCATTTAAGCAAATCTAAGAAACACCAAGTCATGTATTAATTAAACCTCCCCATTCCATCAACAAATATGTAGTGACATTTATTATGTGCCTGGCATTGCACTGGGGATAAAAATAGGGACATATCAGCGGGCAGAACAAAGAGACGTGCCTCTTAGAACACATGGTTCTAGTAGGAGACAGATGATAATGATAAAACATGATAAGTTAGAACAAGTGCCATAAAGAATTCTCGAAAAAATGAAAGTAAACAGCAACGTGGGCTTGGGAAGGAAGGTGGTTCAGATGGCAGTTTGAA
This sequence comes from Loris lydekkerianus, assembly GCA_963574355.1. Taxonomy (NCBI): domain Eukaryota; kingdom Metazoa; phylum Chordata; class Mammalia; order Primates; family Lorisidae; genus Loris; species Loris lydekkerianus. Next base: position 6,545 of record CAUYPK010159043.1, on the reverse strand, counting down.
ATGAGAGTCATCTCTTAGAGAAAGTGGCACTTGAGCATCATTGAAAGAGCCAAGGGATTTAGCCCTGCGTCCCAGCACATCTGCAGGGTAAATGAGTTTCCTGTAACAAGAAAATTAAGTAGAGAAGGTGCCAATCCTCCCATCCCTGAGGAACACTGAAGTACAAACAAAAGAAAAAGAGAAGGGTATTGCCAAATGAATCCTGTTATTTTTCTATATAAATGCAGAAAGTATTCAGATGCAGCTTTGCCAATGAAAACACCATGAATAGTGTGTATGTTAACCAGGCACTTTATTATGTTTGCACTTTAACTTATTAAATTGTTCCCAAGATCAAAGAATAAGAAGAGCATGCATCTGAAAATATACTACAAAATTTTTATTTTTTGTATTGACTTATAAAAGATTAAAATTTTCTTAATGTATAAATACTACTAAAATTTAATGTGTGTGTGTTTGTCTTTTTGCTGCTGTTGTTGATCAAATACCTAAGTTAAGTATGATGTGGTTTGACGGAGCGTGTCCTTGTTCTCCTGTGGGTGACATCGGATTTTCTCGGGTCTTCTGAGATAAAACTCCTTCTGTCAATTCTTCCAGGTTCTCACTTAGCTTTGGGTTCCTTTGAAATGTTTGGAGCATTTCCTTATTATGCATAATTTTAAGATTTTGTAAATCAATCCTTGGCTCTTTAAGACAGTGGTTAAATTTAATGTCTGAGGAATGAGGATCATTCTTAAGCCTTTTTCTCCTTCATCTGCTTCGTGCTATGAGTATGTGGCATACTTTTATAGAGAGAAATGTCTGAGATACCCATGATGAAGTTAAAATCACCTATCCAAAATTCTATAGCTTGAAGGAAATAATTTGAATTTGTATTGGCAGGATATTAAAGCATGTATAGCCAATAAAAATCTAAGGAGAAGACTCGTTTTCTTTCCCCCCTTTGTCTGCCTTAATCCAGTTCAGTGCATTTAATTGTAACAGTTACTTCATGTGAAAACCATGGATGAGGTTGTGGATGAGGACTCTAAGGCCAAGGTTTTGTGCTTTGCTCTTTCAGATAAGGAGACAAGGAGGCATACAGCTCCTGGTGGACCTGTTGGACCATCGCATGACAGAAGTCCACCGTAGTGCCTGTGGAGCTTTGAGGAACTTGGTGTATGGGAAGGCCAATGATGATAACAAAATAGCTCTGAAAAACTGCGGTGGCATCCCAGCGCTGGTGAGGTTGCTCCGCAAGACGACCGACCTGGAGATCCGGGAGCTGGTCACAGGTTAGAGTGATGATTAAATTATTACATTTCATCTCAAGATAAATTTTACGTTTTCCAGCATGGTAACAAATGGTAGCAACCAAATATTATGGTCTGGGGCCTCTCCATGTACTAATAACATAGACAGTCCTAATTGTGTATTCAAATTAGTAAGTACATGATGAATAAAATGGTACCCAATATAACACACATAGATCGATCGTACTATGTATTAAATAATTAGGATCCAATAAATGTAACCCTCACTGAAATTCTATGATTTTAGAAGTAGTTGCACATCTTAATATACCCATGGACCTGCATGATAATAACAGCATTAATAATTGATAGAAGCATGGCATGTGAGTTGCTGGTAATAAGGTATATACATATTTTGATTTATAGTGTGGTTAACACCACAGGGTTCATCTACTAATCAGTTAATTTCTTGAGTAAAATATTTATACCTATTCAATGTAATAGGTATAGGCCCAAGGTAATATTATTACTTATTAAGGGATGTTTCAAAAGTGAACACGAGAGAAAGCCTTTCCATGATCATAACCTTTTGGATTTTATAAAGTGAAGATAATTTTAGTGCCTAGCTCATAGCTTTGGCTTTAATGAATGAGACCATGTAAAACATTAGGTACATACCTTTTAGGAATACTCGTGGACTTGGTAATGTGGTAAACATTAGCTGTCATCCCTCGTGTTTGGGTGCTGTTGATGTAGGGGGCCTCAATATGGAATTTCCAGTTACTCTAATGCTTATTCTTATAGACTGTGATTACTACAGTTATAAATTATATTTGACTTTGGTTCATCAAAGTACTCCTATAAGCAAGAATTTGGCAAATGGATTGCAAAGTTGCCTTTCCAAAAAGATCTTTCAATTATCCATGATTATCCAAGATCTAAAAGATGACTGACCTTCTGTCTCAACTCTAAAACTTCCTTGCAGCTATGCTGATGAAGTATATGTGAATGTGTTTAAGGTATATGACACAGGCTGGAGTCATAAATATTTGTTCAGTCCTGGGTCAAGACTTCAAGTTGCAATGTATGTTTTCATATTTTTTGAGGTTGTTATCACATTTCTTTTTCACTCTCAGCTAAATTAGAACTACGTTGAAATTGTTTTTCTTTTCTCCCTTTCCTTTCTATATGTGGAGAATTCTTTATGGAAGAAAATAATTATTAAGGGTTACCATGTTATGAACATAATATTTCACACCAAACTAACATGAGGTGACATGGGCCAGGAAAGGTAAAATGTATTATCCACATATGATGTCTCTAGGATAGCTTTGGGGTGAGTTATATAACTAAAAATATTTCCTGCTGTTATGGTTGAACACCCATCCTCATTTTTATGGGTTGTGTTTAAGCTGAAAATGCATGCAAGAGAAAAGTCTGAGCGCCTGTGAGGGGAGCATGATGCTCCTGTGCAGTAAGACTTTGCCAAGGGACACATGAAGCCACCAGAACTGAGGGCCAACAGGGCACCTTCTGAATGCATTCATTTCATGTTTTGAAAGAATTATGTTTCACTAAAATTTGAATTTCCTCCAACTCAAAACCCTTATCTAGAAACATCTTCCATGGTAGCTTATCTCACTGCCAAAGTAACTTGGCCCCATGCAAAATGTTGAAATGAGTGAGGGCTTGAAACAGAAAGGAAATGCAGTGCCCTGTCCTGGGATTTCCTCTGCAGCAGTGTGCCCTGTGCCACTGCTACTATTTGAAGTGTCTCTAAGGGACCTGACTTTTAGCACTGCTTCTGACAGCTCCTGGGTGTCACCCATGACAGGCACCTGGGCAACATCAAAACTTCCATGTGAGCCCCATATGGAAACATAAAATCAAATAACTTTTTGTTTCTTTCCTTGATGTAAGTCCTTGATATGCAAAGAGGACGCTGCTTTTATTCCACTTCTTTTGAGTAGAATGAGGTTTGAACCCACTGTGATGCCACGACCCAGTGTGTTTTCATCAGCATAAGCTGGGGTTAGAAGCTCTCTCCACGTCTTCTCTAGAAGAAATTGTCTCCTGCAGTGATGGCCTGATGGATTAAGAGAGACAGTTGCTCCTTCAGTGGATGTTTTCTGCCTTGTCAGAGGCAGGATCATAATGTGAACTTAGGGTACGAATTGGACCTGTCTCGAAGAACATACCAAAATATTTTGACAAGCTCATGGTTTCTGGAGTTGACGTCATGGATGCTTTTAAGTGGCAAGTCCCCTTGGCCAACCTTCCACTCTAGAAAAGGAAATGGGAGGGGAGCAGCTAAAAGAGCATTCCAACGTGGAAGCAATTGCTGCTGTGAGCCAGTCGGTAGCCACAAAGCCTCTAGGTTTCCACACTAGGAGAAATCTCAGGGCCCTGGAAAGCAGCACGGCTCAGCTGATTCTGTATAGCCATTGTGTCAGTGATGCAAATCTAGCCAAAGCCAATCCCACTGCCTGAAGCAAAAGTAAAATAAAGCAAAATTAATTGACTTCAGAGAGCCCTTGAGAATCATTTGCATTTTCAGCACCAGCCCATGGTCATCTGCCAAAGTTGGCTATGAAAACTTGAATTCTTTCGGCTCCTGAAGAGCCTTGGGAATCCAATGTTTTAGGACAGCTAATCCAGTTTAACATCAAGGTAATCAAATCCATTTTTATTGTTTTATCCTCTTTCCTCTCTTCCTCTTATGAGACTCAACTCTTCAGCATAGCAAGCCTTCCAGTGCGATCCCAAGCATACCATCCATTCCTTATTCATTTCTCAAATACTTTTGAATTTCTGCAAGTGGAAGGTGCTGGGGTCAGCCATGCATCCCCTTAGCTAACCACACCAGTGCAGCTACATCAACGACGTATACCAGCGCCTACTGCCCTGGTGGGCTTCGTTCTGAACGGTCAGCACTCAGGCAGTACTTACTGGCTGCTGACTATTTAAAGAGATTCCCTGACAAACATGTCCACATTTTAGAAACTTACTAAATAAGCAGCAAGGGAGTGGATAGCTTCGAGGTTCCCTTCACTTCTGTTGTCACAAGGAGCAGCCACAAATCCATTTTGCAATTAACTTAGATGTCCCTGCGTGGATTAAACAAGACAGTGAGCCCCTCAGTGTCACAACGATGCCTTTTAATTCCTTTGTACTTCTCCAGAGGACCTGATCCAGAGCTTGGCAAGGAATAAGGACACCGTACATTATTGGATCCTGCTGAAATAGGGGAGTGTTTTCTCATGCATCCTCTTTCCTACCTATTGTTAATATCTCATGCCTGTGAATCAATGTCCGTTTAACAAAAAATTACAGGGGGAAGGGAGATGAGGTCCCCCTTTGAATTCCTTTCTAAATATTTATAAACTAGGATATGTTCTGAACATTCAAAAGAACAATTTGAGTGATTTTGTTTTTTAAATAAAGCATGGTTTATAGACCAGAATTTAGTTTAGACCTAACTATGTATCAGGAGGACCTAATGTTTGGAAAGTGCCAAATTATAAATGATAGAAGACTAAAGGAAGAAACAGTCTTGCAGAGCTCTAAATTATTTATCGAATATTGCTTGGCAAACTGTATAAGCAATAATAAAGTGTTAAAATTGAGATATTTACATACATTTACATTCAACACATAAACATGCATGCTAAAAAAACAAACAAACAAACACTGCCTGTTGGCACTTTAGTGTCTATTAACAGCAAAATATATTCTGCTGCCTGTTAGGCCTAGCAATAAATAATTGTCTTCCTATGCATTGATTACTAGGAGACGATGATCAGAATTTTATTTAAATGCAGTTGAAGCTATTCTATGCTAGCCATTACTTCAAATGCTCCTGAGTAAATAAACTTTGATTAGAAATGCTGCCTGTCCTTTGGGCTTGACTGATACCATGTTTCTCTCTCTAAATATGGAAATAATTGACCTAAATTTTAAGATGCCAACTAAAGATTTCAGAATGCTTTACAGATCATAATAAAACAGTTTTTGTTAAACCATAAAATTTAAAAAATCAGTTTTATTTTGGTTGAAAATAAGTGTCCTTGAGAGCAGCACTTCTCCAAGAGCAGTGTGTATTCTTGTATCCTGTGCTTTACAGACTCAAATGGTCTTTTCTTTTGACTAGTGAGACAGGCCACTGACCCCCTGTTGGCTGTAATTTTCATCATTATTAATTCCTTCTTTTCCCGTAACCTCCCACCCAGAATCTTCTGTCTTTGGACTGGTTTGATCTATTCCTACTGCAACAATCGTGATAAATTAAAACTGCTGTCTCTGAGCTGCTGTGTCATCTTCTCTTGATTTGCTCTCTGACAAGTTCCTAGAAAGGAATACTTGTGAAATTAAATGCTAAAAAGGTCTATCTTTACCCTTCACATGTAATGTTTACTAGGTCTGGAATTCTGGATAGAAAATTATTTTTTCCAAGGTATATTTCTATAATTTAATTGCATCCTTGATACTATAAAGTTCACAGATGATGTATCTTGTTATGAGCCTTCAAAACACTCATTAGTATCAAAGATTTTCAATTTAAAGGGTCATGATCCTCTTCAGGGCCAGTAAATTATCTTTTTAAAAAGTGTGTGTCTGTGTGTGTGTATTTCCCATAGTTCGATTTTCTCTGCCGTCTCTTTCTGGAATTAGTCAGATTTTGAAGGTATTGTATTATTACCATCATATTTTTTTTTCTTTTCTTTTTTTTTTTTTTTTGGTTTCAGCTGCAGGCCCTTTATTTAGAGGGACAGAATGAGGGGAGGCAGACTGTCTTTTGGATCCTTTAGCCTTTAGGTCAGAGGCCCCTCCTGGTGGTGGGGCCTGATAGGGGAGGTGTCTCTGGGTGGCTTGGGTTTGAGTGACAGGTGGATACAGCATCAGGGATCAAGGCCTGAGGATTTCACTCATGATGGATAAATTGTAGCAGTCCCTGGCAGAGATAATCTTGGGCCTATAAGAAGATAGGAATCCATGATTGCCTTCAGCCCTGGCCAGAACAAAAATACTTTGCACTTACACAGCTAGATACGGTAGTTCACACCTATAAGCCTAGCACTATGAGAGGCTGAGGCAAGTGGATTGCTTGAGCTCATGGGTTCAAGACCATCCTGAGCAAAAGCAAGACCCTGTCTCTACTAAAAATAGAAAAATTGAGGCAAGAGAATCACTTGAGCCCAAGAGTTTGAAGTTGCTGTGAGCTATGATGCCACATTATTCTACCAAGGGTGACTCTGTCTCCAAAAATAAATAAATAAAAAGTCATGAGGAAACACTCTTTCTTTCTCTGCTTCT
>CAUYPK010159039.1:0-10328 GCA_963574355.1 Loris lydekkerianus | reverse complement strand
ACTTCTATTTAAACTTGTTTTTCTTTTCATCATTCTAAACTTACATTTTTGTATATGCCTCACAATATGCATAGTAGTGCAGTTATATTTATATATTTAGATATATGTATACACATACACAAATATGTATACTTTTTTTTTGGTTTAAAACTTTTTTTATTGTTTGGGATTTGAGGGTACAAAGAGTTAGGTTACACTGATTGCATTTGTTAGATAAAGCCCCTTTTATAATTGTGTCCTGCCCCCAAGAGGTGTGCCATACCCTGCTGGGTTGGGGTTTTAAAGCTCACAAGAATTCTTCAGGGGCAGGTCTCAGATTGTCCCCTGACTTCAGTTCCTGTGGGGTGTGGGAGTCCCTCAACCTGTCCCAAGAGTTCTGATCCCAGCAGGTGAAATTAAGATGGCAGTGATTTAGGCCCCTGCTAAGACCTTCTCACAACCTTCCAACCATGGCATCCCCCTGGCCCTGAGTCCTTCTCAGTATGGCTGCCTCACCAGCCACCAAACCTATGGCAAATCTACTCCAACTCCAGTGTAACCTAACCCAACTGGCATTTGAATCTGGTTGCTGTGTACTGTTCAAGTCTACCCACTCTTCCACTGAAAGCTCAGTTTCCTTCAACAACTGAAAACTCTGGAAAGGTCCATGGGGGACCAGTCTATCCCAGCCAGTAGCAATCGCTTGCCTAATTCAGAAGATTTCCACTGTTCCAGATCATTCGCTATACCACCTCCTCACTGTGCTCCCTGAGCTATTACTCTGGGTAAGGTAGAGCTGAGTTCTCCCTTTTTTCCCCCCAGTCATTCTAGAAAAGCTCAGTTGAACAATCCTTCTGGTCCACCATTTTGCTCTGCCCTCTAAAACTCTCATTTTTTTTCTATATATACTATTTATAAATAAATAAGAACAACTGAATAAAGAAATGAGTAAACTGAGAGTGTGGCCAACAGCTAGCTGTTCCCCCAAATCTGTCCCTCCTTCCAGAATATACTATTTTAGGTGCTGATATGCTGTTGCCGGGCCAGAGGCCGCTTTGCATGTGGGTGTGATCGGTTCTCTCCAACAGGAGGTGAGTGGAAGTCAGTTCTGTACAAAAACTTTTGAGAAGCAAGCATGTGTCCTTTGCCCTCTTTCCCCATCTCCTGGCTTAGATGCAGAGGCTGGCCAGGCCCTAGGGATGTTGGAGGCCTGAGATGGAAGAAACCTTCATCCCTGAAACCTTGCTGGGACAGAACTTTGCATTTACCAGGAACATCCACCTCACGCTATCACATGAGCAAAAAATAAACTTCTGTGTATTTCACTCATCATGTGTGTTTTGGTCTCTTTCTGTCACAATAGCCTACCACACAGGGAACATGCTTCACATTTTTTATTGGCTGAGTGCATATGCAGAATATTTGGAAGCCACTATTTTAAGCACTTGCCAAATGCAAATAAAATAGGGTTGTCTTGTCTTGTCCCACTCGGGGGACAGCAGTCCACCATTTCTAAGCCATCTATTTCTGTAATCAAAAGCTATAATTATCATGGAATCGTGTTTAAGTTAGCTGAGTTTTAATTTTGCAATGCTTAAAATGGTGAAAATTTTAGGACAATTCACAAATTTACATTACTGTTAATTATAAAAAATGACTAGCCTTATGGGTAATTCAAAGGTCATCTTAGAAAATGTGGAAATGTTTGGTGAATGTAATTGGCAAACATCAGTGAAATTCAGCAACACGCAATATTTGTTTGACACAGATTTTGCTCACATTTGCAGCTACTTTAATGTCTTCAAACTTTAGCTTAACTTGTCTTTTTTTCAAGGAATTTTAAAATCAAAGTGCTTTCAGGTACCTTTGCAAATGAAGTCAGTGTTGACTGCATTTCTCCTACCCTCCTCCCTGGGGTTTAGATGGTGAGACTCACTCAGAAAGCCTTCCTTGGGCATTTAGCTTAAAGAAGGAATAGAAAGATTCACCAAGGCAATATTCCTGAGCGCGAGATCAACAGACCAGGATTAAAGTTATATTGGCTGAGACTGCCACACCAGTGGCTTGTAACCAGTGGCTTGTAAGATGATGGATATCTTACTGTTATCCCTACTGCTTTCCACAATTTATCAGCAGAAAAGTGGAAAGGTTAGATTTCCTAGACTCTAGGAGCCTCTAGGACCTAGAGGTTCCAAAATCCTCTTTGTAGCAGTCAGTAGGAAGGGCTTGGGTGTCAGTTATAAATGAGTCACTGGTCATTTGTGTAGAACAGGGAGGAGTGTCAGAGACTTGGCACTCCAATTAAGGGCAGCAGGAGCAGCTGGGCAGAGGTGTGAGCGAGGTGTTGAGAGGGCTTGCATTGCAGAACCATTCATCATCCTAACCTGAGAAATTTAGCCAGTTATTGTTGAGGGAGAACTCATGAATATAAGGGAAACAAAATTCTGTGGCCCTCAGTCCCTGTGGAGAAATGAATGGTTACGAGGAAGGAAAATCCTGCTGGTGTTTTGCAGTGAGGTTTGAGAGTTCTGGCCTCAGGGAACTGGGAAGGGCTGTGTGGGCTGGGATCCAGGGGTAGCTTCCTAGGGAAGCAGAAGGGTGCATTTGGATCCATCATCCTGGGCCTAGATGCTAATTTCCCTCCTCTCTTCATCCCTCTCCTTTCTGCTAGTAAGTGAGCTAAGAATAAAGATTCTGAAACCTGCTGTTTTATTTTTCACTCAAGAAACGGATTAATGAGGGCTGCTGGGTTTAATCAATGGTTGTCTATTTCAGCTTAGAAAACACTATTTGTGGGAGTGGGGAAAATATTGGCAATCATTCACCTTGTGGAGAGCTGCATTATTTTGCAAGTGTAGAAACAGTCTTTGGCATTAAATAAGAGGGGTGGGGTTGGGATATGTGTTCCTCCACCTGGGGCAGGATATTTAATAACTATGTGACCCTGAGTGGTTTCCCTCACCCAGGAAATGGTGATAATAATAGTATGTGCCTCTTAAATTTGTGGCAGAAATTGAGCAAAAGCCTCACGTACAGTAAATGTCAGATAAATGTTTACCTCAGTCCATTCCCTACATTTCTTTTCTCCTTTCATCTTTTCAAAAGTAAGATAGAGAACATATTTGTTTATGAGTGTATTAGTTTTGAGCTCCTGCTCCTAGTTAAATTTCCTGCCAAGTATTTTCTGAACTTCTGCTCATCCTTATTGAATCTGGAGAGTTAACATCACTCCCATTCATTTCTGTCTGGAGCAATCCCCTCTCTTTTTTTACCTTAGGAAGTTAAAAATGAGCAGAAAATGAAGGGAAGTTTGCTTTAATTTCCTGAAGAGAAGCTGTGGAATAATATTTTGAATAGTTATTATTTGTTGAACCCCTTATTTTAGGCCCCCTTGTGTAGGTCGTATAAAAGCACCTTTTCTGTCTCAGGACTATGTAATCAAAATAAATAATTCCAGAGGCACAAAGTCAGCTTCATGTTTATAGACAAGGTACATTCATATCCAAGATATTGTATCTGATTTGTATGAACTTTAAGCACTGAACGACTTTAACTTCTTGTACTTTGACTTTACTCTGTACCTAGAAAACAGAGAGAAATCAGCCAGTGCTTAGTCTAGGAAGTGGAAACTACAATATTTTAAATGGAGGAGAGATTAATATAGGAGATTAAAGCATAGAAAATTGTTGAAAGGGTTACAAACGAAGCTAAGAATGGCTCCTACAATACTGCAGAACTGACCCACAAAGGAAATGACCACTTGTGCCCCAATTAGGAAGGACAGTAAAAGGCTGGAACCATTAACTTTAAAAACACAGGCACAGCTATGATCTGGAGTTGAGAAAGACAGCATTAAGAGGCTGTCCTGCTGCTCCTCCCCCTAATTTGTCTGGGTGGTGGAATGTGAACTCTAGTGACCTCCTTACCTAACCACCTCTCAATACCCGTGAAAACTGAGAGTGGATGCTGACAACACAAAAATCTTCCCCGCTCCCGGAAAACAGCAAAGGCAGCAGGAAGACAGCTTCTGCCCCACTTCCATCTTTTAAGTCTCTGATGAGTGCATCTAATTGGCAGAACCTAAGTCTTATCCAGTCCCCTAACTAGATTCCTGAAAATGTAACTTTTTGCTTCCAGCCTTTGCAGTACTGGAAGGCACCCTGGAAGTAGATGGGAATGTGCGCTGAGGAGCAATCCACCAAATCCTGTGCACCACGCCCCCAAAGTCTCATTACCGCACATTGAACTGTCTCTAATTGGCCGACATACATTCAGCAAAGCCTAACAAATTCACCGAGGGAGAGAGAAACAGTGAGATTTGAATGTGGGGGCAATTCTGTTGAACATTCCACTCAGGGGGTGAGCATCAGATGTGGAGGCAGTGTGGGACGGAGACACGGGTCTTTTATTTCCTTAGCTGATCTTAGCTCCTAGGCACCTCTCACGTGAGCCTCCTGCCTGAGTCTGTATATTCTGGATAAGTGTGTAGAGCAGTTAAAGAGGCAAATCTTTGTCACAACCTGGCCTCTGACATGAGGCCAAACCCTTTGTGTTTGTTTATAACATGGTAAACAAATAATATGCTAGGAGTGTAATTAAAAAAATTTTTTTAAATGACTTTTTGCCTTTCTGTTGAAATTCTAGACACCCTCCATTCTGTCATAAGATCTAGTTTCACTGTATTTCACTGAAAATTCAGTGAGACTCAAATCAAATGAGCATTCATGTGAAAGGATGTTTTGAACTGTAAATTCTTATGGAATGTCAGGTGTTATTGTCATACATAGTGCCTTGCATGTAATGGGTACTTTTAACACCGTGCCAAAAGTGCTTTATCATTTTCTCTCTCTATGTACATATTTGTGTAGGTATATATTCTCTGACATACATTCATATATATATATATATTTTTTTTTTTTCAGAACATTTGACAAGTTTCAGAAATTATGCTCCTTTGTTTCTAAATACTTCAGTATATGTTGTCTTCTTATTTCCTTTTTTCTTTTTGTTTTGAGACAGAGTCACACTCTGTTGCCCAGGCTGGAGTGCAGTGGAGGAATTCATAGCTCACTTCAGTCTCAAACTGCTGGATTCAAGCCATCCTCCTACCTAAGCCTCCCAAGTGGCACGCACAGCCTCCCAACACTACACAGGCATTTCAGTGTTGCTTAGGCTGGTCTGAAACATCTGACCTCAAGTGATCCTCTCATCTCAGCCTTTCAAAGTTCTGGGATTACAGGTGTGAGCCACCATGCTTGGCCTCAGTGTGTATTTTCTAAGAATATTTACTCAGAATACATAACATTGATACATTATTACTTAATTTACAAACCTTACTCACATTTTCCAATTGTTTCTGTAATTTTTTGAAATAGTAATGTTTTTTTTTTTTTTCCGTCCATCCAAGATCCAGTCCAGAAGTATACACCTGAAAGATTTTTCTGGAATTACTTTGATTTTCATAATCTTGACATTTTTGAAGAATTTAGGCCAGTTATTTTTAATAATATCATTCAAATTGGGTTTTGTCCAATGTTTCCTTATAATTAGAGTAAGATTATGCAATTTTGGCAGGAATATTAAATAAGCAGTTAATGTTTCTCTAGCTAAATGAAAAACACAACCCAGGGTGGATTCACTGGACAGGGAGTCAGCCCCATGTCAAAGCCCAAAGACTAGACCGAGTGCTGCCATTACCCATGTGATATTGAGTTATAATAATAAAAACAAGGGTAATGATAATAGTAATAACGACTTTAGCAGTATGCAGTGTGCTTTTATATGCATTATCCCATGTAATCCTTCAACTACCTGTCTCATGAGGTAAAAATTATTCATATTTTATGGATAAGGAAACTGAGACTTGGGAACTTAAGTGCCTTGCTGAAGTCCACATAGGTGGAAAGTGGCAGAGCCGGGGGTCAACCCAAATTCTGAAGGTTGTGCTTCCACATGTTGGAGTGGAAGTCACAGTGCCTTGTTGGGAATTCATCTCTTAAAGGAGAGGAGCAAATAAAAAGAAGTGCATACTGTAGTGCTTCTCTACTGTCTGGATGTCACTGAGCAATAAAAATAACTTTTAAAGTTGCGGAAGAAACACAAGGCTTATAATACTTTCTTACTACCAAGTAAGGATATTAAAATACAAATACAAAGTGTTATCTAACATCAGTACTATTTCATAAAAGAAAGGACATTTTAATACAAAAAATAGGAAAGCCATAATCTCAAAAAGGAATAGAAACTTCTCTGAAATTAGATGTACTAATTTTGTAACATACTTGGTACCTTGTCATTAATTTCCTTTCTTCACTGGGACCTTGTGAAAGACCTGCCCAGAGCAGCTCTGACCTGTGGCCTGGCCTTTGGTGTCTTCCTGCTTTAGTGTCCAGCAGCTTTAGTCTAAATGAAAGAGACAGTCACAAGGAGATAGAGCAGCATTGGACTAAGGAGGGAAGGGCATCTTTTGTTCCCTCTTGCAAATTACTGAGTATCCTTATTTCTTTTCCTCCTGGTTTCATAGTTCCTTACTCTCTACTTCCTGCCCAATGTATACTTCTCCCATCTTTTTTTTTTTTTTTTTTTTTTTTAAACACCTTTTAGTGTCTCTTCTCTAGCTCCTCTGCTTCTTAGTCCTCACTTTTAAGAAATGAAGAAGAGTTAGCAGGATATCAAATACAACATTATTGTTTGGGTATGGTAGGAATAGATGTCTGTTCATATCTGAGGGCTCAGTGTAGAAGGTTCCAGAAGAACACTTCTGTCAGTTAAGTTAGGCACCCATCTTGGCACAGAGGTATTTAAAAAAAGTTGTGTGTGTGTTTGTGAGTGATTTCTATTCATTAAATAACCAGATTTTTTTTTTGGAGACAGATTCTCAAGCTGTCACCCTGGGTAGAGTACTGTAGCATCACGGCTCACAGCAACCTCAAATGCTTGGGCTTAAGTGATTCTCTTGTCTCAGCCTCCCAAGTAGCGGGGACTACAGGCACCCACCACAATGCCTGGCTATTTTTTGTTGTAGTTATCATTGTTTTAGCAGGCCCAGGCTGGGTTCAAACCTGCCAGCCTTGGTGTATGTAGCCGGCGCCCTACGTACTGAGCTACAGGAGCCACCTAAATAACCAGATCTTGACATGGTTCTAATAACAACCATAGTTTCAAAATAGTGAGGATTGTAAATAATACTTTGGAATATTACATAAACTACAATATGATATTAGAATAGCTGTGATTATTATAGGTGACAAAAATCACAGGTACTGTTGCTACTACTGAAGTGTAAAACCTATAGTCATAATTGAAGGAAAAACACAATTTTAGTTGAAGATGAGTGAAAATCAAGATGTATTTTCCCCAGCTGGGCTCATAGATTCCTAGACTTCTATCCATGGGTCCCTTGGTGGGTTGACAGGGAGCAGGGAGGGACAGAGGAATTTGAGGACCCCAGATTAAAATAACCATTAAAAAAAACTTTTACTTATCTTCCATTGATGTCACCATTTTATGATCTCTCAAATATCTAACTGAGGAAGCAACTTTTTGTAATATGGTTTTTGCCTGCATGGCCCAGGGTCACTATTCTCTTCAAAGTCACCAGCGTTCCCCTAAATTTGAAAGGCCTTTTCCCATATCCTTATTACTCCATCTCTGTGCAGCCTCCAACACCAAACCATTCCCTCCTAGGAACTCTCTCCCTTCTAGGATTCTGCAATATCCTTCTTTAAGCTGTGACACTGTGGCTTTAAGCCTTCATAAGGTAAATTTCTAAAGGGAGTTTTTTCAAAACATAGATCTGAGGCTCTGTCCTCTGGGTATTCTGAGGGAGAAGGTTTGGGGTTGAGGTCCAGGCATTAATTTGATGCTACACAAGTAATTCCGGTACATACCAAGTGAGAATCACTGCCTTGGTGATATACGTGTGCTGAATATACACTTTACACCCACAGCCATAATCCTCCTCATTATGAGAATAGCCTTGACTTCAGTATTTTTTCCTCTCCCACTGAGTTTCAAAGCACAGCTCTCATTTAATCTTTTCTTGGCCTCCTTTCCCACTTTAAATATAAAAAGAAAACAATTACAAAAACCCTACCCTCTTCAACAAGGAGGTATATATCTTAATGTTTGTAATGTCTGGAATCAAATATATTTCATAAGAATAAAAATCATGATTTTTTTTTATTTTAGAAGCAAATAGGGAGAATGCAAAGGTAGATTATAAATTCCAGAGGTGGTTTTCAAATTACTAATTCATTGGCAATGGAAAGCAATGTTAGTCCATGTCTGAGGATGTAAAACAAACAGGAAGTGCTTGCAGGAAGTGCTTATAGCGAGCAGATCAAGATAACAGAGCATGGTCATAGAATCTTAAAAAAAATTGATGCTGAAAATTAGAAGGATAATTAGAAGGATACTTGGGGTCCTGTATCTCCATCCTTTATCCCACACTTGAATCCCTGTGATCACATCCAGTTAGGGCCACATTGTGACTCTCCAGGGCCCCAGGCACTTTTGCTTTAGTAAGTCCTTTGTACCACAACAATATTTAAAATTGTATTTTATGACTGGAGAGGTATAAAATCAACTATAATCCAGGCTTGATTTATTATTATATATTCATCAATATTATGTTTGTTGTTTTTCTGATTTTGAAAAAATTTTTGTGACTCCTACAAGAATCACGAGCTCTCATGCACTTGCTTCCTGTGCTTGATAGAGAAATTGGCCTCTTGTTCAGCGAGGAGACAAACTCTCTTATGAAACACCCCATTTTCATGACAGTTTGACAATTGAGTTTGTGAACTTGCCATTGTCCTCTTACATTGGTAGCACTGTACAAACAACTTGTTGAGGTTTCATGACCTTGGTTTATCAGTGTCTCAAGCTTTGTTCATGTCGACATGTGGAGGTGTCTTGCTGAGTGGTGTTCATTATTGTTGCATGTTTTTGTGTGTCATTGCAAGAATGTCAGTGCTTGAATTAGAGCAATGAACAAACATTAAATTTCTTGTTTAACTTGGCAAGAGTGGAAGTGAAATTAGAGACATGTTCACGTTCTTGGGGATAGTGCCATAAAAAAAAAAATGTCAGTGTATAGGTGAATTAAATGTTTTGCTGAGGGGAGAGAAAGTGTCACTCGTGAAGAGAGGTCAGGGCTACCAATAATAAGCAGAACAAACTAAATATTGCAAAAATTTATTGAATTGTACATAAAAATCATCATCTCACTGTAAGAAGCATAGCAGACCATGTAAACATTGATAGACAGGAAAATCTTAACTGAAAATCTTGGCCAACAACTCATGGCTCTTGCATCATGACTCATGCACTAGCTCACAAGGCACTGTCTTTGAGGGAGTTTTTTAGCCAATAAACAATTAATTGTATTGGAACACCCTTCCTACTCACCTGATCTGGCTCCAGTGACATTTTTCTTGACATGAAGATAAGAGGAATGGTGAAAGGAAGACATTTTGATGACATTCAGGATATCAAAGGTGATATGACAACAGCTCTGAAGGCTATTCTAGAAAAAGAGTTTCAAAAGTGCTTCGAAGGGTATTCTAGGTGTTGGCCTTGGTGCACAGCTTCCCAAAGGGAGTACTTTGAAGGTGACCATAGTGATATTCAGCAATGATGTATGTAGCACTTTTTCTAGGATGACTTTGTGAACTTAATTATTAGAATTCCTGTTTCCATTTAAAGACCATTTCAACAGATAGGAAGTTCTTTCTGACTTTGAGCTGATTTACTTTTTATTTTTACAACTTTCATCCTTCTTTTTCTAGTTTTTTTCCCTAGAGACAGTCGATTCTTTCTCATGTCCCATGTACTACAGCCTGGCTTTGCAAAGTGTGGCTGTGGACCAAAAACATTGACTTCATCTGGAGGGTAGATTGGCATGTAGCATCCCGGGTGTCACCCTATACCTACTGAATCAGAATCTGCATTTTAACAAGCTCCCCAAGCCATTCATATTGACATGAAAGTTCGAGAAGCACTGTACCAGAAAGAATAATAATTGCAGACATTTATTGGGTGCTACTCTGTGTTGGATGTCATTTTACATGCTCTATAAGGGTTGTCTAATTCATCCTTTCAGCAGCCTTGCTTATTTTCCCCATCTTATAGATGAGTGAACTGAAGTATCAAGAAGCCAGGTGACTTGTCCAAGGCTTACTCAGCAAGGGCACAGTGTGTAGGAATTCTTTTTTTTTTTTTTTTTTTTTTTTTTATAATTTATTTATTTTTTTATTGTGGAGAAGGGGCAGGGAAAGAAGGCGGGGGAAGAGGTGAGTGACAGGGTCGGGCCAGTGGCATGGTACCACATTGGCTGTATCTAGGTA
>CAUYPK010159034.1:0-20519 GCA_963574355.1 Loris lydekkerianus | reverse complement strand
GTGTCTTGTTGTAATATAAATCTACTTTAGCTTCTGATACACCAGCTCCCTTGAGATGGTTCTGCATGCTTGGGGTGGTTTCATAGTATAATCTCTGTCTAATGGACCTGTTACTCCAGCTCCCTGGAGAAGGTTCTGCATGCTGGGGATGGTTTCAGAGTATAATGTCTATCTAATGGACCTGTTACTCCAGCTCCTGGGAGAAGGTTCTGCATGCTGGGGGTGGTTTCAGAGTATAATCTCTGTCTAATGGACCTGTTACTCCAGCTCCCGGAAGAAGGTTCTGCATGCTGGGGATGGTTTCAGAGTATAATCTCTATCTAATGGACCTGTTACTCCAGCTCCCTGGAGAAGGTTCTGCATGCTGGGGGTGGTTTCAGAGTATAATCTCTATCTAATGGACCTCTCACTCAAGGTCCTGGGGACATGTCCGGCGCATAGAAGATACTCAGTAGACGTTCTTGTATTTAGATTTTTGCACGCTTTAGGAATGTTGTTGGGATTTGGGCACAAAGCCATATGAGGCTCTGCAGTGTGTCTGTCACTGAGGCAGGGATGGAGCTGCTCTAGCCACTTTCTCTACACCATCCCAGATGATCTGTTTGAGATTTGAGGAGTCTCCTCAAGTTTTTCATTATCATGCTCAAGAGTATCTATCCTTACAACTTTGAATTGAAAATATACACTCCAATTTGTACAAATAATCAACTCACTGAAATGGGCATAAATGTATTTATGATCTATGTACAAAAGACTTAATAAAAAAAAATAAAGAAGGAAAAAAAGAAAATTATATATATATTTTAAGTATAATATTTCAAATGTGGAGAGTGGAGATAGACTTTAAAATGACTCCTCAGGGCAGCACCTGTGGCTCAGTGGGTAAGGCGCCAGCCCCATATACCATGAGTGGCAGGTTTGAACCCAGCCCTGGCCAAACTGCAATAAAAAAAATAGCCAGGCGTTGTGGTTGATACCTGTGGTACCAGCTGCTGGGGAGGCTGAGGCAAGAGATTCGCCTAAGCCCAAGAACTGGAGGTTGCTGTGAGCTGTGACGCCATGGCACTCTATTGAGGGCAACAAAGTGAGACTCTGTCTCTAAAAAAAAAAAAAAAAAAGAAAGAAAGAAAAATAAAATACTCCTCAACCTAATATGTATATCTGTACAAACCAGTATAGAATATAGGGTTTACCATTAAAGAAAAGCATCTGAAATAGGACAGCAGTGTTTTCAGTACTGAAAATAAGTCATGTTTCGTTTTATTCCTTTCACTCTGGGACACAGGGGTCTAATGATCAGCTGCTTTGGTGTGCTGGGTGCCCACATTCACACTCCCAGCCTGAAGTTCCCTGTGACGGTGCCTGGGCTTGCCTGCAGCGCTCTTCACCCTGGGCTATTTTTCAGAGGTGCCTTCCTCCTGCCCAGGTGCCTCTCTGGGGCTTGAGCCTTCTCTGGGGAGCGGTTCCTTCAGTAGAGGAATCCTGTTCAACTATACGTTTATAACATCTGCATCCTTATAATATACTAAGCAGGTGATTGGTGTATTTTTATTTTGTTACTATAACCTACAATATATCCTGTGTTTTATGATATCAGCATTAAATTTGTCCACCCCTCAATTTGTCTGCAAAAGAAACCGGCAAGATATTTGATAAGTACTTCTCTTTGTTATGACATCAGTAGGGTGTAAAATATGTCGTTTCATTGTGTCTTGAGTATGCATAAACGGCTTAAAGTTAGCATTGCTGTAATTTTACTGCATTCTCATCTGAATGTGAGGTCAGTCTTCAGTATAAAAACAAATGTCCTTTGCAGGAGCTTTAAAAAATTTTTGCACATCAGGTTGACATTACCTGTCAATTCTTTTTAGCTAATTGACTAGTTTAACTGTGCTGTGTTCCTTTTGCAGAGGCATGGCTATTGCACCTTGGGAGAAGCTTTTAATCGGTTAGATTTCTCAAGTGCAATTCAAGATATCCGAAGGTTCAATTATGTGGTCAAAGTAAGTGATTTATTTCATAAACTATATTAAGGACTCTTTGAATAACTGTATTTTGAAAATTGTAAGTTTACATTCTTGAAGATGCTTTTGGCAGTTGTGTAAAGGTGGGCCTGGAGAAAACTATAAGTGCTGAGGATTCCACAGCATTGGAGTCACTGGTGTGGGGGCCTGGGGCGAGCCCTCACCCACTGGTGGCTCTGTGGTTGCTGAGGCATTGGGAAGATGGGAAGATTCAGTAAAGTTCTGAATCTTTACTCACTGTGCTGTTGTTTAAACAATATAGAACTTGCTCAATAAGTTCTTGTGGAGCTGAACTGAACCTTTACTCACTTTGCTAATGAGGGTTTTTGCTGCTTTCTGTGTTTATAGTGTTTAATTATGGATTGTTTCATTTATCAAAATAAAAATAAGTAGTTTGGAATGAAAGTTTAATATTTACTTTCCTATACTTTGGCATAATTGAAAACTTGATGTGTTCAAAAAACAGAAATCCAAATTAAATTTTTTCTACAACCTGAGTAGCTTATCTTCAGATTGGTGTTTTATCACATAAACACCTACTTTAGCCTTGTCCTCAGCAGTAATACTTGTGAAATTATAAATTTTCTATGCTGGTTGCTTTTCTGATGTATATGAAATAAGTGCATAATTTACAGTGTGTTGTGCACCTGAGTACCAACTCAGCTTACCTCTGTTGCTTTGAGAAGCATTTTCTCCACACACCCTCCCAGAGATGGTGAGAGGGGCTAGTGCATCAGGATGCACCAGGGCTGCCCTAGCAGGGCCTGGCCTTGCGGCATCTGAGGTCAGCCTATTGGTTGCTGGCTCCTGGGCAGGACTCCTGCCTTCCCTCTCCACAGCTGCTTCTACCCTCCACTCCACCCTTTCCCAGTCTAGTCCACCTTCCAGATGGTGACTGGTTCAGTCACCACAAACAAAGGAGCACGTGCCTCCCTGGATGGTGATAAGGTTGCACCTTGTGTGTGTGGGAGGGCAGTGGGCTCCTCCCACCTGGTTCTCCTGTGTGCTCTGTCTCCTTCTCTCTGTGTTTGCTGCCACCTCCTCCTCATCCTGGGCCTCCTGTTCAGGTGCTCTCTCCAGAGGACTTAACTTCCCCAGACAGGCCCTCGCTCAATAAGTTCTCATGGAACTGAACTGAATCTTTGTTCACTTTGCTAACGAGGGATTTGGTATTTTTTGCTGCTTTCAGTGTTTATAGTAATACTTGCTGAAGCAACTGAGAATTCTTTTGCAGGTCTTGTAAATAATATGTTTTCAAATAATCAATGCTGAGTTATTTATATTACTCATTGTTACTAAATAGCTACAGACAAGAAACGTACAGACATTTTTTAAAATGCCTGATTAAAAGCATTTTCTTCTTTTTCTAATGCTGTTTAATAATATCTGCCCTTAAGAATTTGTATAAAAAAACTTACTAGTATGTAATTTTCTACTATCATTTTAAATAAAGGCCTTTTATTTAACCTTCTAAGTTAAATTCTAAGTCCAAACTTAGAAATTTTAAATGGAGACTAATCAGTAATTATTGGATGCTTTTTGTATAAAAATTAATATTGTGGTTTAGTGTTCAATTATGGATTGTTTCATTTATCAAAATAAAGATAAGCAGTTTAGAATGAAAGTCTAATTTTTATTCTCCTGTACCTTGGCATAATTGAAAATTTGATATGTTCAAAAAACAGAAATCCAAATTAAATTATTTCTTCTACAGTTCTATATAAAAAGGGATAAGATGATTTGGGACTGTTAAAAATATTTGAAATTGTCACATTTTCAAAATTTCACTCTAATTTTGAGGAATTGTTTTCACTTTTAAAAGAATAGAATACATTTTACCTGCTGTGTTCCTCAGAACACGTGCACCTGCACTCACAGCCCTTCAGGGTCAGTGTTCTGCTCAAGAGGAAGCCAGTGCACTGTGACAAGCAGAGGAAGTTTAACATCCCAGCCCCGGTTGAGGAGACGGGAAATTTCTCAAATCCGCCTCTCTGAGGAAAAGGATTTTTAAAGATAGTTTGATGGGGAAAGAGCTAGGCAGTTGGGTCTGCCGCGTATCTGGGTTTGGGGTGGAACTAGGGGCATAGAAATTGTCTTCTCTGCTGAGTCAGTGGCCTGGAAGGTGTCTCAAAAGCCACCCTTAGGGCTCGCAGGGTGATGCTACCCATGGGAACACTTCCTGATTGTCAGCCAATGGGCCCCTGAATTGTGAGGAGCTGTAGGAGAGCCAGCGAGGGGACAGAGGCTGGTGTTGGACATAGTCCCCTACTACAGTGCCCACTGTGTGTTCCTATAATTCCATACAGGGCAGTTTCACTACCTGAGAATCACTGTTGAACTAGTGACTCTTGCCTGCTGGTGCTGGTAGGAGCTATAGTGAAGCCTAAACATGTGGAGTAAGGCCTTGCTCTTCCTGCAAAAGTCTGTTTGTCAAACTCCTCTCATGAACCGATAAGCTCTTAAATGTTGTACACATGGGCATTTTGGTCCATTTGGTCATGGAAGTACAGTTTGGGAAACATAAACCCTACACATTTCTATAGTCGGCTAACAACTCTGCAAACACAAACTCACAACCTGCACTGCTGAACTCTGTACACTTGTGAATTAGCTATTTTTCATTACCAGTATTCTGTTAACTTAAACTACAAGTGACAGAAAACAAGTCACACTCAGCTGAGGTTTATTAAGATAAGATTTTGAAACTGCCCTGTATGGAATTACAGGGACACACAGTGGGCACTATAGTAGGGGACTATGCCCATCCCTTGAGGATGGGTCCAGGAAAAGCACAGAGCACTGAAAAGTAGTGGTTGTTTTCCTGAAGAAATTGGAACCTTGGACATTTAAAACCAATAGAGGGAAGGAAAAAGGTGGGGGAGCATAACACAGCAAAGTGGTCAGGGAAGTCCATCTTTCACATAAATAAGGGGAATGTTTTAGAAGGGAAAAAGGAGCAAAGGAACCCGAAGTTACATGGATGTCCCTGGTCAGGTAGAAATATGTCTGATTCTGTGTTGTTCACATGTTAGCTGTAAAGATAAACCTGTAAGATGGACACAGGCACAGTTTGGATGTCGTTGCTTGTGGGAGGTCAGCAAGAAATTTTCTAAATGAATGACCTGTGGGGCCAGACCATCCCAGGTGCCTGAGGCCTTTATCTTGTACAGGAGGTGACTGTGTCCTGTACTTGGTCTTAGGCTGACACAGCGACTGCTTTTGGAGTCCGTGTGTTAGCGTGTTCGTGTGATTTTGGTATTTTCAGTAGGGCTCATGTTTCCAGAATGGACTTAGACATTGCTCAGCTTTTTTCTTCTTTCCTTTAGCTGTTGCAGCTCATTGCAAAATCCCAGTTAACTTCACTGAGTGGTGTGGCACAAAAGAATTACTTCAACATTTTGGATAAAATTGTTCAAAAGGGTAAGACGCTCTCTGATATTTTTAATAATCTAAATCTTAATTAGAAATTTGGCCAAAGGAGATGGCATTTTCCTTTTGTCTTTTCCCAGAGTGTGTGCTGCAGAACACTGATGTGAGTCTGTGGCCTTGTTGAGAGGAGTACAGGTTGTCCTGCCTGTTATAGGGTTCATGCTGTTTACCTTTTTTTCAGTTGCTTTTGCACACAGAAGGATATATTAGGAAAAATGATTAATCCTATGGTTTTAAAAAAGGTATTTTGCCATTTTATGGTTAGTGAGTCAGTTTATTTTAGCCGTATGGTGTATAATTAGCAAGATGGTGACTTATTCACATAAGTGTCAGATAAGCCAATAATTTTTTTTAATTAATGAGCTTACTTCAGTTAATTTGTGGATATTAGTAAATTAAACTTTAAATTTCACACTACGAGTATAAGCCATTTTAAAATGTTAATTTTCTTTATGATAAGCACAAAGGATACTCTTAAAAAAGAGAAAATTATAGACCCAACTGAAAATTTACTGTCAGACAAAATTTTAAAGTGTTCAAAAATCTCATTATACTTACAGAATCTCAAAAATGATGCCCACTTTTGGGTTGCAGTGAACTTAGATTTTTTTTTATTGTGTTAAAATACAAATAGCATAGGCTGGGCACCTGTTGCTCAGTGGTTGGGGTGCCGGCCACATACACCGGGGCTGGTGGGTTTGAACCCAGCCTGGGTCTGCTGAACAATGACGACAAAACCAATAAAAACAACAAAATAGCCTGGCATTGTGGCGGGCTCCCGTAGTCCCAGCTACTTGGAGGCCGAGGCAAGAGATTCGCTTTTGCCCAAGAGTTTGAGGTTGCTTTGTGCTGTGATTCCACAGCACTCTACCAAGGGTGACCTAGTGAGACTCTATCTCAAAAAAAAAAAAAAAAAGTAAAATAAAATACAAATAGCATAAAACTTACCAGTTTGGTGGCATTGAGTCCATTTGTGCTGTTGTGCAGCCACCACTACTGTCCATCTCCAGAGCTTCTTCACTGTCCCAAACTGGAACTCTGTCCCCATTAAACACTAACATGCCCTCCTGCCTGCCCCCCCATCTTGGCTGACCGTCATTATTGTTTCTGTCTCTGTGAGTTTGACTGCTCTGGGTGCCTCATGCGAGTAGAATCATGCATTGTCTATTCCTCTGTGACTGGCGTATTTTGCTTGACATAATGATGTCCTCAAGGTTCATCCCCGTTGAAGCAACTGTCAGAATTTCTTTGCTTGTGTATAGACCACATGTGGTTGTGAAACTAGACAGTTTTTAAAAGCAGTGGCTAACTGTGTCAGTCCAGTTTTGTTTTTGTTTATTCCAGTCCTTGATGACCACCACAATCCTCGCCTTATCAAAGATCTTCTCCAAGACCTGAGCTCTACCCTCTGTATCCTTATTAGAGGAGTGGGGAAGTCTGTGTTGGTGGGAAACATCAACATTTGGATTTGCCGATTGGAAACTATTCTCACCTGGCAACAGCAGCTGCAGAATCTTCAGATGACTAAGGTCTGAGTCTCTTGAGTAGAAGGAATCCTACAGTCTGTTTTCACATCACAAAAGTCATTACCTCTTCATATGAGAGTTTATTATGACTTTTTGAAAGTTTTTTCTTAACCTTGTCACAGTATTAATTAAATTGCTTTAAAATAGAATTGAACCAAAAAGACCCCTTAATAGTTTATAGTTGTTGGAAAGACTAGGGGTAGTAACCATCAAACAGGGCTGATTCAGGGGGATTGGGTGGTAAATTAATTGCCTTTTAAAGGAAAATAAGTATTTCAGTTGTTAAAATAATATTTAGCCCATTGAGAGCAAGTGTGGTGTTGGCCTCGGACTCCAAGGGCCCAGGGAGCTGTGCGTGGCTCGGAGTGGTCGGGTGGGGTTGGGGTGTCATAACCAAAAGGTGCACATGGCTGCAGACAAGGCCCATCCCTCCAT
This sequence comes from Loris lydekkerianus, assembly GCA_963574355.1. NCBI lineage: Eukaryota > Metazoa > Chordata > Mammalia > Primates > Lorisidae > Loris > Loris lydekkerianus. The sequence continues at coordinate 13,105 of CAUYPK010159034.1, read as the reverse complement.
AAATGCTGGAGCTGAACGCACGGGTGGTGCTGTGTGGTCAGTGCCCAGCAGCTGGCTCTCAGGGGACAGGAGCTCTGACCTGTGTCACTTGTTATTTTCCCACTGTGGCTGATTTCACACCACCAACAAAAGTAAGCTAGCTCACAGACTTGCTGTGTCAATTGGGTTGACTGTGGTAATCATTTTGTAACATATGCGAACATGAAAACATCATGTACTGTAAGTATATACAATTTTCATATCAGTTATACCTCAATGAAGAAAAGTTAAAAATTTTAAATTATTAAAACAAGTACAGGTAAAGCTTGATCAAGCCCTCAAGATGTGGTCAACCTTCTCACCTCTGAGAAACAAGCTATGCCCCAAAGCCCGAGTGCACCCAGGCCCCAGGTGGGGGCTCGGGGTGTTCCCAGCTGAGTCCCCTCCTGGAGAGCCTTTCAGCTGGTGCTGCCCCAGTTCCACATGTCATTCTCTGGAGACTGAGTCCTTCCTCCTGGCATGGAGAGTAGGGTGGAAGTGTAGTGGGGAGCTAGCACCAGCCTGTCCAGCATCGTGGGGCCTTTGTACCTGTGGAGTGGGGGGCACAGTGATGCCTTAGCAGGAGGGCTCCTCCCGAACTAGAGTGTCTCACAAGCCCGACTGCCATATCCCCATGACCAGACACTGAGTCTTGTCTTCTCAACGACATGCCGTGTGTCTTCCTTCCAGCACGTGGACAGTGGGCTCACGCTCAGTGACCTCCCTCTGCACATGCTGAACAACATTCTGTACCGCTTCTCAGACGGCTGGGACATCGTCACTCTGGGCCAAGTGACCCCCACCCTGTACATGCTCAGCGAGGACAGGCAGCTGTGGAAGAGGCTGTGTCAGTACCACTTTGCCGAAAAGCAGGTGAGTGTGGTGCAGCCAGGCCCCAGCTGGAGAGGGTGGCCAGGCGTTCCTACTTCTAAGGTATCATAACAGTCAGAAGCTAGTGAAATCCCTCAGGGTTTCTCTGTAGATTGTAAGGTTTGTTCTTCATATTAAAAAAAAAAAATGTAATTCTTAAAATAAGCCAAAACCAAGCAGCAAAGCAGCAGCTGACGAGGGGTACCTCCACCTCTCCTCTCTGTCCATCTGCGCGTCCTGAGCAGCCGTGAGCCCTTGAGAAGCTCATTGAGTCCTTGTCACCACCCAGGTGAGGGCAGCACAGGAATGTCCAGGTGTAACTCATTTGGGGTCTCCTTCCTTGTCAGGGCACAGTCTTGTGGGCCCCATCACTGGGCCTCTGTGGGACCTGGTGTCCTTTGTTCACCCTGTAGATGTGCAGGGGAGAGGGAGACATGGTCAGTCTTCACCAGGTGGGCTGTGCCCCTCAGGCAGTGCTGCCCACCCTGGAGCATAGCATGGGGGCCAGGGTGCAACTGGGGAGAATTACTTCCACCTGCAGATCTTTGGCAGAGGGAAGGGCATGACACAGGGAGGGCGTTGTATGTTGGGTGGGGCTGAGGGAGTGAGGCTGTGGCTCAGCCACCCTGGGACCCTTGTCCTCAGAGGAGCCAGCACAGCCCTGGGATGCAGTTCAACTCCAAACAGCCATAGTTAACTGTTGAAAGACTGGCTGGGGGATGCCAGGAGACCTGTCTTGGGAAAGGAAGGTGGTGGGTAGATGAACTGGCCAGGCCAATGGGAAGGCAGGTCTGAGCGGAGGGTCTCGCAGAGAGCAGCATGTGTTTGAGAGGCCTGGACAGACTTGTGGAGAGAGGACAGAGTAATGGGGCAGAGACTTGAGGATGCCCACCAAGGAGACACCACAGGGGACGTGGGGACCAAGCTGCTCAGGTGCTCAGATCCAGGGGACAGGACCCACAGGAGAGGTCAGCAAGAGGCTCCGACGCCTGGGGAAACCATCTCGTGGGCTTGTTGGGGAGAAGCAAAGGGATTCTGGTGTTGATTTGCACAGAGAGGATGGTGGCTGTGTTCTCAGTACCAAATGTGGGTGGGGCGTGCCGGGCAGGGTCTGGAGGGAGGGGAGTGAGTCTGGACGGGATCTAGGCCTGGCTGGTAACACATATCCCAGGAGTCCTGACAGGTGTTCACACATCTAGACCTATATGTGTCTTAAGGATGTCTATTGACCACTGTGGTCCTTGAAGCTCTTTAAAGGAACCACTGTAAAGAAGGTTCATGTTTTATGTTTAAAAGTCCTCCCAGAACAGTTGGGTTAGAATTAGGAATGTAGGTATATCTTGTTTGTACACATTTCCTTAATTGACTTATAAAAACATAGCATCAAAATAATAATTATCTGTTCTTCAGGGCTCAGTAAGTCACAGTAAGGCCCTGAAAAAAGATGAGGCTATAAGGAGTAACTTTGGTGGCAGGCAGGGAAGTGTCCTCATGTGAAAGCTGACGCCCAAGAATGCTGGGAATGAGGGAAGGAAGAGCTTCCATGTTCTCTTGACTTGAGTCCTGTTGTGGATGTTGGATTTGAGTCCAGAAGACCACAAATGGTTACTTAAGGGAAAAAACATGGTGGGGGCACTTCTCTCTGTGGACACAGGAGCAGCACAGAATCAGTGAAGCAGAAAAGAGACAGTAGCAGTTGTCTTTACTCTAATGTCTGAGCAGTGCTTGGAAGATACAGAAATTAATATAACCTTTTCATGCTGTCTTCTTTTCAAATTCTAATAGAAATGAAAGTTTCTCATTGGCTCTGTGATAACTTCCAAAGTCTGCAGAAGCCATGGGTGAAGTAGGAGAAAGTCATACAGGTGGTCATTTTCGTTACGAAAATAAAGCGTGCTTGTTGCAACCACATCTTAATGACCAGTGCAGTGTTTCATACTCTGGGAGGCGCATGACCCCTGCCCAAGGGCAACCCTGAGCTTATTAGCTTGTGCATTTTGTTGATTCAGGTTTTTGTATGTACTCAGACGTACACACAGATTGACCTAGCTGTGTGCTGTTACCTTCCCACAGAGGAAATCATGTTACTCTGTAAAAATGGTGGTTTGGTAACATTGCAGTTGCTATTAGGACATTGTCATCACCTTTAGTGGCCACTCTGTCCCTCCTCAGCCCTAGGCCACCGAGGCCTCTTTCTTTTTGTATTTCCTTGTTCTGACGTTTGATGTAAATGGGGTGCACAGTACATGTCTTTTTATAAGTGGCTTCTTTCCATTTGCATGTCCTCAAGGAAGGCTCTGTCCTGTGAACTCCATTCCTTTTTAGGGCTGAATAATATTCCACTCTATGTATAGATCACATTTTGTTTATCTGTTCAGCAGTTGATGGACATTTGGTTTGTTTCATGAAAGTTTTGAGGCTTTTATAAAAAATGCTACTGTAAACATTCCTGTATGAGTTTGTGTGTGGAAACATGTTTTCATTTCACCTAGGAGTGAAATTTCTGGGTCATATAGTGACTCTGTAACTTTTTGAAGAACTGTCAGACTGTTTTCTTTTTTTTGAGACAGAGTCTCACCTTGTTGCCCTGGGTAGAGTGCGGTGATATTGTAGCTCACAGCAACCTCAAACTCTTGGGCTCAAGCAATTCTCTTGCCTCAGCCTCCTGAATAGCTGGGACTTCAGGTGCCCACCACAACGCCTGGCTGTTTTTTGAGATGAGGTCTCACTCTGGCTCAGGCTGATCTCAAACCCATGAGCTCAGGCAATCCTCCTGCCTCGGCCTCCAAAGTGCTGGGATTGCAGGCATGAGCCACTGTTTTCCAAAGTGGCTGCATCATGCACACCCCACAGCCATGTATGTGGGGGGGGGGGGTTTCCCAGTTCTCCACCTGCTCAGCACCTGTGATTATCTGACTTTGATTTTAGCCATCCTACTGGGCACAAAGTGGTATTTCATTCCATTTCATTTAGGATTGGGTTATTAAGCATCTTAGCATGAGGTTATTGGCCATTTGTGTATCCTTTTTGGAGAAATGTCTTTTCAAGTCCTTTGCACATCTTTAAATTGAGTTATCGTCTTTTCATTATTGAGTTGTGTTCTTTATATAATCGAGATATACAAGTTTCTTCTCAAATATGTGATATGTGTAACTTATTCTGACTTTAAATAATATGTCACAGACATCATTCCAGATAAGAATATTTAAATCTGTCTAACAGATGCTTGGTGTTCCATTATACGGACGATCCATGATTTATTTGATTCGTGCCTTATTGATTTAATCCAAGTAAGTTTAATTTCTAATAATTAAATGTTTCATGTATGATACTACCTTTTAAAAACAGTTTTGCACCTGAATCACCATTTGATTCTGAACAGAATTTTGTTTGTGTTTAGTTTTGTAGACATTTGATCCTTTCAGAAAAAGGTCATGTCGAATGGAAGTTGATGTACTTTGCACTTCAGAAATACTATCCCACTAAAGAGCAGTATGGAGACACTTTACATTTTTGTCGGCACTGCAGCATTCTCTTTTGGAAGGTAATAATTTAAAATATACTCTCGGAAGATGAGGATTGAATTTGATGAAACAAACTATTCACCTATACTGTAAGTGTAAAGGTTAAAAAAAAAAGGAAAATACTGTTTGTGTGACCTCAGACAGGAGGCTGTTCCCCGAGGAATTTTCTTCTCATCACCACCAGTTTGTGATAAGAAACATCAAATATTGAGGCTAGGGAACAGATGTCCATAAAAGTAAACTGTGCCGCTTGTGATTTGGATCAGAAGTGGCAAGTGGTGTTTGTCTCTGTGGGTGACTTTCTCCCTCCCAGATGGTCGTGCGCAGCAGGTGTGTCCTGGGGCAGGGCTGTGGGTGCCAGGGAGACCTTCGACTTGAGCATGAGGGTTGGTTTTCCCTTTTCCCCTCTTCTATAAGCCTGAGGAAGAATCCACTTGGCATTTCGTTCTGAGGATGGCCCCCGTGTGTCTGCAGGGGCTGGGATAGGTCTTGGGTGTCCTTTCTCAGTTCAGAGGGTCCACACAGAGGTCAGAGCCTTTAAAATAATAATCTACTTTGCTCACTTATTTGATCTAAACTTGACAAGACTGCCATCATTTTATCTGCAAGTATGATCCTTTAGTGAAAAACTTAGGGTTATTCTTAGCAACTTTGGCGTCCAACGAGTAAAGTAGGAGCTGCCGTCCTGCCCTGTCTCGTGTCTCACTCACCAGACATCCTTGACCGTGTGTCCACAGTCAGAGCTAGTGGTCTGTGTGCCACTTCTGTGGAATAATTCATCTTCTGAACATATTAATATTGTTTCACCCTGGAATGCATTTCCATGATTTGATGTTAGAGGAAAAGTGTTGGTCACCAGGCCACATGGGGGTCCCTGGACATCCCTGTTTAGGACCAGTGCCCATAGCAAGGGGCTGTCTCTGCCTCCCACTGCCTCTGGGCCTGGTAGATACCATAGCCTATTTTGAGTATTTATTTTGCTTTGTATTTATCTAAATTTGTTATCAGGTGAGTCACCAGGCAAGCTCTGGATTGTTGGAAAAAGAAGCAACTGCTTTTAATTTTCTGTATTACAAATTACATTTATACTAGGGTGGCTTTTTTATTATAGTCCATGGTTGAGCAAAGATATGGTAAATTTTTCTTGTATTACTTAGAGTTAAATTTATCGGAGATAAATAGCAGCATGCATGAGTAACTTGAGATTTTGTCATTTCTGAGTTACTATTTTATATTTTAGTGTGACCCACCCTTTTCCCTGAAATAAAAAAAATGCAAAACATTGTGTTGTGCTTTTGCAGTAGTACAATTATTTGTAGAATGCTGCCCCTCAAGAATGGCTTGTATTCACCTTTATCTTGAGTGGTGAGGTCGATAAGCAGCTCTCAGGGGTGGCTTGCACGACGGAGCTCTTACCCAGGTCCCCTCCCCAATCTCAAGGCACAGAGCACAGCATGGTGGGCAGGTTTGTGCACCAAGACCATAGGACGGCAGCTGATTGTAGCTGTGGCTTTTCTAGGATGAATGTCTGTGCTGGCTGGGACATGAGGAGGAGTCTTCACTCATGGAGTCCTAAGAGTAAACAAGATGCCATCATTTCTAGTTTGAGTTAATGCTTCTTCTCAGTTACTTTTTTCCTTTTTCTCATGAGCAGATTTTACCCTATAGAAATACAGAGGCAGTGGTATTATTAGAGGATAATACCGTGGTGGGATGAAGGCTTTTGGCTATGTATGTGATAGTGTCTTCTCAGGACATATTTAAGAACATTGGAGTACTTCCTCTCTGCTGTCTCCTGGGCTTCTGTGGTCAGGCAGTGAAGGCTGAGTGTCCCTTATCTCAAATGCTTAGGACTAGAAGTGTTGTGGATTTCGGATTTTTTTTTTCATTATTTTGAAGTATCTGCATATTCATAATGAAATCTTGGGGTTGGGACTCAAGTCTTGAATGCAAAATTCATGATGTTTCATAGACACCTCATACACATAGCCTGAAGGTAACTGTAGATGGTCTTAGAATTTTGTGCATGAAACGAAGTTTGTGTTAAGTACTTATGTGTGAAATTTTCCACTGGTGGTGCTGTGTCAGGGCTTAAAAGGTTTTGGATTTTTGAAGCATTTCAGATTTTGGATGTTTGAATTAGGGATACTCATTTTGTATAAGAAAATTCTGCTGGCTTGGCGCCCATAGCTCAGTGGTTAGGGTGCCCACCACATACACCAAGCCTGGGTATGACTTGGAACCCAGCTTGGGCCTGCTGAACAACAATGACAACTGCAACAAAAAAGTAGCTGGGCATTGTGGTGGGCGCCTGTGGTCCCAGCTACTTGGGAGGCTGAGGCAAGAGAATCGCTTGAGCCCAAGAGTTTGAGGTTGCGGTGAGCTGTGACACCATAGCACTCTACTGAGGGCGACACAGTAAGACTCTTGTCACACACACACGAAAAGAAGAAAGAAGAAAGAAAGAAAATGCTGCCTAAGTTTCCTGAAATATGTAAATTCTGATTTTTTTTTTTAATTGAGAGATGGATTTTAGCTTTGCAAAAGAATTTGCTTGCAATTCTTATATTTAGTGAACCGCGTCTTGGAGATTCAGAACAGGTCTTTCCTAGTGAGGTGTCTCAGTGCTGGATCCTGCTTGCCGCTTCCCAGAGCCTGTGTCCCACCCCCCAACCAGATGTCACTCGGCAGGCAGTGGTCACAGTCCATGTTTTTATTTCTGAATCTGTGCACAAAAGAGCATGAAAAGAAATCCTCCCCTGATTTAACTCCCGATGAGCCGAGATAACCCTGCTCAGACTCCCAGTACAGCTGTCGGGGCAGTGGCCTGGTGGGGCCAGGGCAGATCACACCTTGGCCCTGACATACAGCTGCCATGCAGAGTTGCCATGGTTACACCGAGTAGTAGACATCGACTACTACTCGTCTGCTTTAGTGTCCCAATAGATGAGGAACTAAAGTCACATCAAAGCTAGTAAGGAAATGGGGGTGGGGGCTTCTAACCTTTCCCTGCCCTCAGATCTGGGCATGACCCACTGAGTTACAGTCACCAAGAGCCTCTGGCCTGGGGGTGTGGGGGTCGAGGAAGCAGAGCAAGGACATGGCCCTCCCAGGCTTTGTTCCATCTTGGTGCCTGAACATCAGGCCCGAGGACGAGACCCTGATGACGTTCACCCCTCAGGCCTGCGTGGCTGCTGGGATCAGAGCCAGAGCCAGATGCTTAGATCTTTGGGCAGGGGCTGCGTGGGTCATGGGCAGCCTCCATGGGCATCCTGCCCCCATATGCTGCACAGCTTCTAGGTGCTTTGAGTGGCACAGAGTAGACCCTCAGGACATCAAAGAAGGAGGTTTCCCAGAAAAATGTCTTGTAATTTTTTCAGTGTAAACTATACCTGGAAATACTAGCTTTGCTTTACATACTTGTCAGTGAATAATTTTGAAGGTTGTTTAGCATTGTACCCTTATTAGTTGTCAATATGAGAAACTTCAAGTTGGAAATATTTTGTCTTTAGGTTGTGCTGGAGTAGCATGGGGTTCCCAGTGTCCCACAGGGCCTTCTGTGTTCATTTCTAATAACATTTTATGCTGCCCAGATTTAGTGACCAGGTGTTTGCAGTGATTGTCATAAATAACATGCATCAAACTCAAATGCCTAAGTGCAGTCTCCTTTCTAATCTTAATTTTCCCCTTCCTTTACTGCATTCCTTCCTGATTCTTCCTTCACGATCTCAAAGGACTATCATCTTGCCTTACTATTCAAGGTACCTCTGTATGTTACCACGTACTGTTTGTCATGTTGTCTAAAGCACAGTGTCCTTGCTACCACCTGGTTCCTTTCCAGCTCTTGCTGACTTGAGCTGAGTCTTGGGACTGAGCTGGCCCTCAGGGCCCTTGACAGGGAAATATCTTGCAGATCAATGTCTTGGTGGTGTGGGGAACTCCAGACGTGCCCATGAACACTTCATTAGAAACACCCATGGCAGCATTGCCAGGGCCTCTACCTGCAGAGACCTGGTGCTGACCACACATGGCCGCTGGTCCTATTGCCTGTGTTCTGCCAATTTTCTTCCACAACAACTTATTTTTCTTTTCTTGCTTCTGCATTGGTGGGGGTGTGAGTGCGCCAGCTCTCTGGATTCCTGATGGACGCATCCTCTGTGCACCCTGCCTTCCAAGCAGGAGCCTGGCCTGAGGAACCTGTCCCCACTCTAGCCATGTACAAGGCTCCTCTTGGGATGTGTGAGGAGGGTCCCTGCCAATTCAGAGATGAATAATGGGTAAAATGAGCTGGGAAAGGCCAAGACAGGGGGAAGAAAGACCCTGGGGTTTCCTCTGTGGCCGTGTAGGTTCTGGGATGTTTCTTCTATCTTGGTGCCACACTCAGCTTTGGAATTCCAGGGCACCTGCCCGTCTACGTGGTATGGCTGCCCTGGGAAAGTATTAAGGACCTCTCCCCAGAAGTGTGGCTTCTGTTGGTGGCAAGGCCCTAACCCTAACTCTCTTCCTCCCTGCAGGACTCGGGACACCCCTGCACCGCAGCTGACCCCAACAGCTGCTTCACGCCTGTGTCCCCGCAGCATTTCATCGACCTTTTCAAGTTCTGAAGGCTGCCTCACCCACCTATCCTGCTGTCCCAGAGGCATCCTGGTCCTTGTGTACATTTGTTTTTGGAGTTCAGTGGCCCGGGCAGAACCAGTAATTTCTACTTATCTATGTAAAAACATTTCTTCTGAGTATATTAGGATTTGCAGTTTTGCGTATTTATATATATGGTTTTAAAAAGATTTTGAATTTTCAGCCCTGTAATCTGTGCTGAACTGACACAGAAAACTTTCTAGAATGTGCTTCTAAATCGTCAAATTATAGTTTCCCCATTTTATAGTACTTGGGATGGAGGCTAAAACAGTCGATCCTTGTAAATACATTGTGGAGAATATTTATTTTTTCTTAAAACATATTTTAACAGCTGCATTGGCTGTGCCCAAATGTGTCCTCTCTGAACACAGAATCACCCTAGGGAAATACCAGCACATCCCACTGGTGGTGGGTCAATTGTAAATTATTCACTGTGCCTCACACAGGGTGGCAGCCTTGTGGCCTTGCTCCTGAACACTCGAGGACAGGTGTGGGCCGGGAGCCTGCTGTGGGGCCAGTGTGAACTCCTGCTGGACTGTGCTGGCACCAAACTGGGAAGGAGTCTTGCCAAGACTGAGTTGGAACAGCCCGTGGGGGTCCAAACTCCTTTTATGGTCACATTTATCTAATTTACCTTCATCAGTTTTGCATCCTATTGAAAAACATAGTGATTTTGATTTAATTCAAGTCTTTAAAAGGTTGTTTTATTTTTAAAATAATGTGTGTCCACTTTAGAACATTTTGAAAATAAAGGTATATGAAAGAAAATAAAAATCACCCGCAGTCTTACTGCCCATGCTCAGAAGGGTAGGACACGGGATCCTCAGCAGCCAGGAACAGAACATTTCATCTTCAGTAGGTTCAGGGGACCCGAGCAAATCATTTCACTTCCCTTAATTATTTTTTCTTGTAAGTGTATTAAAACTTGTAATTTTATATATTTATAAATGCACATCAAAGGATTTTCGATGTTCAGTCCCACATTCTGTGCTGAATGACATGAATGGCCAAGAATATGCTCTTTTTTGTCAAATTAGTTTCCCTTCAGGTGTGACACTGACACTGGGTCCTCTGTCACGTCCACAGGAGTGTGAGTTTTCATGCTGTGTGCCATTTTCATTTCATAACTAGCCCCTTTGTAGAGGCATTTGCCTGTATTTTAAATACTATTTGAAAACAGTTTTTTTTTGTTTTTTTATTAACATGGTTGTTATTGACTGTGTAGCTTCACCTCGGTGAAACAAACCACATCATCACAGCGTTAGGCAGCTTCTGACCTTGGTGGCTAACCTTGTGGTTCTGTGATAAGCATTACTGTATGTGAATGTGCACGTGAGACTCCTACAGTAACCCAGAAGAACCAACATGATGGGCCAGGCATTCGATTAAGGCTTTTAACATATATTTCCAGATTGGTAGTGAAAAAAGAAATTGTTACTATCTGTCTAAGAGAGAGTATATATTACATTTCCATTATCCCTGAAGCACGATTATTATTTCTTTTCCTGTTGGTGCTATTTTAATATTTGACAAATTGGATGTGTGCTTTATTGTGAGGTTGAACATTTATGTATATTTACTGGCCATTTGTTTTGTTTCTGGTAAATTAATGTGTATTCTTTGCCTGTTTTTCTTTGGGGTGTTGGTCTTTTTCATATGAATTTCTTCTTAAAAGAACACCAGCCCTTTGAAGTTGTGGTTCTTTCCCCAGGTGGTCATGTACTTTTTGATTGTTAGGATGCTATTCAGCTGTGCTCTGTAATCACCCCTATGTGCATTTAACATGTATAAATTAAGCAATACCCGTTCAGAAAAAATACTGATATTCATGATATTGAGGGGAGGATTCCAGTAATTACACGTGGTTAGCGTATTTACACAGGCAGCTAGCCCAAACTGTTTTGAGCACATTGGCACTGCTGAGGCAGGTGCTCCCCAGGAGCTGGGCAGGTGGGCAAGGCACCCCTCACACTGGAGGGTTCTTGGAGGGTGTAGACAAAGACAGAATAAAGAGAATTTTGATCAGTTATTTATGGTGGATTAGACAGCACCAATCAGAGATAAGAGGCCTCTAAGTTTACCCACCTGGATGGTACATTTGCCTGCAAATTCTATGAGAGGGTCTGCAAAAGTAGGGGATGCCACTCCTTGCTGGATTAAACTACAATTTTGATGTGTTTCTTTGCAATGAAATAGAGACTTCAGGATACGTGGAGCCTGAGAACAGGCAGTAAGTTTTATACACCCTTTGATCCTGACAAAGGTGACCCCAGGCTGTCTTGGAATGGAGTCTGCAGACGTTCACTGACTCCAGTTTCAGTCCCACTTCCCAGAAGCTGGTGTTGACAGCCGTAACTTCCTTTGCCTATTTTGAGAGTTGAAAGGCACATTTCTCACCTAATCTGTGAACCAGAAAAATCAGAAAGACTAGCAGCTGTGTCTCAATTGCAGGTCACGGGCAGTTCTTTAGTAGTTTACCCCCAAGGACTGTTGCTGCATGTTTGCTGTGTGCGTCTGCTGCATGGGGCCATGCCTAGGAAGCTGTGTCTACTCTGTGAGAAAATTTTAAGGTTCTATGTAATAGTTTTTGCCTTAAATGCTACTTTTATAATCAAACTCTCATAAGATTTTTGGATCCTGGACCCTTGCTGAAATAGTTGTTAGCCCTCAAAGTATTTTGTAGATTCTCCATGATTTGCTATAAACAAAATTATGTCTTCTGCAAATAGTTTCACTTCTTCCTTTTGATCTGATCTGATCTGATGTCCGTTTCCTCTCTCTCCTGCCCCCTTTCCTGGCTGGAACCCCGGGTCTGCTGTTGAGTAGCGGGAGTGGAAGTGGGCGTCTTGTCTTGCTCCTGGTCCCAGGAAAGCTGGTCAGCCTCATACCACATGCTGATACCAGCTATAGGTGTTTCCATAGATGTGCCTTACTGGGCTGAGGATGTTCCCTTCTGTTGCCAAGTGTTTTCATCATGAAGGTGGCGGGTTCTGAGATGTGGGTCATTACTGTCTGGGTAAAAACTGCCTCACAGGATGGGCTTGGAAAGTGTCTGAGGAGATGGTTGCATCTTTGCTTTTATAAATTCCTTGTTAACCTCTCACAGCATGCACCTAAAAGCTTTTTTTCTAGCTAAAAGCTTTTTCTTTTCATTGTGGAGGACTAACCTAGCAGATGAATGGACTATGGAGCAGTCTGTTCTGCATCACCAGAATTGTCAGGAGTGAGGAAACATGACTGCAGCCTTCTCTCCATCACTGCATGTGTTCACACCTGCCAGGCTCCATTCACCTCCCTTTGGTGCCATCCAATGAAAGAGCCGGAAGATTTGCAACAATGTGAAAACCAGTAAGAAGGACCTGTGTAGTCCTGCTGTAGTCTAGTACACAGCAGATCTGCTCAGCTGACGGCAACAAGCACCGGCTTCTCCACTGGTCTCAACGCCCTGCGTATGCGTCCACCTTCTGCCTTCACTCAGGCCTCGCTCCTTGTCTCTGCCTGTGTCTGCTTGGAAGAAGCAGACCCTCAAGGCTGGAGGGCAGTGTTTCCCATAGAGCCAGTGACGGCTGCTCACAGACGTGGCCCTGCCCCTCAGGGTTCTAGAGGGAAGTGGCAGCCTACGACAGAAAACTGCGGTTCCAGGGGTGGCACTGGGTCTGCACCCACATACCCTTGTAGCCACCCCTCAGTCTCCATTTGATAAAGGGCCCCACTGTGAAGTCACTCCCCAGAGCGCATCCTCAATACAGCCATGTGGGTCGCATGCCAGGCAAAGGCTGGGGACTCTCCAGTTGCCTTTTCTGTCCTCTCCCTTCGGAGAGTGGTGAAGAACAGAGACGTGGTCGGTGTGGTTCTTCCTTGTGCCACGGACATCTGTAGGATAATATTTAAAAATAAACATATCCTACATCAAGCAATCCTACATCAAGCACACAAAGTGAATTCAGTGTGAGTTTAAAATGACTTGTTTTTCTTCCAGAGGCTTAGGAAGTCTGGACCCCCCTGGGTTACTCACAGAGATAGGCTTTTTTGGAAAATTCCTTAGGCCTTTTTCTGAG
>CAUYPK010159030.1:0-11509 GCA_963574355.1 Loris lydekkerianus | reverse complement strand
CCACCGTACTCACAACTACCGCATCCCTCCAACCCTCCCTCCCCCCCCACCGCTCCCTCCCTCCCTCCCGTCCCCCCTTCCCTCCCTCCCCTTCCCGCCCTCCGTCCCTCCCTCCCTCCCTCCCTCCCTCCCTCCCGCCCTCCCGCCCTCCCGCCCTCCCTCCCGGCCGTCCGTCCTTCCTGCCTTCCTTCGACAGAGTCTCACTCTGTTGCCCTGGGTAGAGTGCTGTGGCATCACAGCTCACAGCAACCTCAGACTCTTGGGCTTAAGCGATTCTCCTGCCTCAGCCTCCCAAGTAGCTGGGTCTACAGGCACCCACAACAATGCCTGGCTGTTTTTTTTTTTTTTTTTTTTTTTCTTTTTTTTTGTGTCATGTATTGTTTTGCAGGCCTGGGCCAAGTTCGAACCCGCCAGCCTTGGTATATGTAGCTGGTGCTGTAACCATGGCACTGCAGGTACCAAGCCAATTCGTGGTTTCTTATGAATGCAACTGTTAGGGCTGTGTTTTCCTATGCTACTGTGGAATGACTGGTGGAATTGATTTTGTTCTTGCTACAGGGACCTTTATTGGGAGGAAAAAAGAGAGCAAGGGAGACACAGATTATAAAAGTATCTCCCTGTATGTCATTTTAAATTCTGAGAAGGCAGCTAAAAATTATTAATTGTAGTTGTATATTTGGTCAGAGAAATGCTTCCATTTAAATGTGATAGTCCTGTATCTCTACTGAAGTAGAGACAGTCCATTTAGTTCTGTTCAGAATCATGAGAGAGGTTAGCATAATTTGAAAAACTATAACATTAGATTAATTTGTGTCTGATATATAATTATGAAAGAAATAATTATTTAGAATGAGGATGACAAATTTAAGTTTCCACTCTTTCACTGTTCACAATGTCCATAACAGATATTCCTGATGCATTGTAGCTTTTCTGTTGCATCTTGGACTTGACTGTAGAAGCTTCCTTAAGCATACTAAGGTCTCAGGAAGTATTTTGGAGTTAGTATGTACGAGGAAGATGTTTGCATCTCATACAGAATATAGGTTCCAAGACTTGTCTCCCCCACTCATATTATTCATCACTCCTGTCTTTCCTCAGAGCCTAAAATAGCATTTGCACGTAATAGAGGCTGAATGCACATTACAGCAAATAAGGAATGAGTATCTGTTTAGAAAGTGTTTGTGAGATACTCTGTCTTGAAGACCAACTTTGGTTCCTTTGTTTAGGTATCAGAATCTGTTCCCCTTTAGATGGCTGTTTGTGTGTTTATTAGCTGAGGTCAGCAGTCTCTCTTCTGGTTTTGAGTGTCTCCTTCTGTGTTTTTCATACTGAGCATGGCTGATCTGGCCCTGTGCCACACATATGGTTAACATGGTGATAGAGATATAAGTACGTTTGATAGCTCGATCAGCATTCATTTCCCAGTATGTAATAGCTTAGTTTTGTTGAATTTGCATTTAAAATATTATAGACAGTGTGCTAATTACTGCAGTGTCAATGTGGATTAGATAGCTGACAAAGCAAACATTCAAGGGCCGACATCTGTGTCAAAACACCTTTAATTACAGTAGGCCTCGATTATCTTAATTTTTCACATAAATAAATTCATTATATTGGAACTGTTCAAATCTCTGAGAATAATATACCATCATTTTGTTTCACAATCTGTGGCACATGAGGAATACGTATTTTTTTCTACCCTTCTGTGTTTTTTTTTTTTTTTTTTTTTTAAGGATTGCTGTTAGGCAGGCATTTTTCACAGAATCCCTTAGCATTAAGTAGATGATTGTTTTAATTGTTATTAAACCTTTAATATTAGGTTCAGGCACACACTTGTAATCCGAGTATCTAAGAAGATGAGTGAGGTGGATTGGTTGAGCTCAGGAGTTCAAGACAGTCTGAGCAAGAGTGAGATGCTATCTCTACTAAAATACAATAACCAGTCAGGCATTGTGGCAGGTGCTTGTAGTCTCAGCTACTTGGAAGGCTGAGGCAGGAAGATTGCATGAGCCCAAGAGTTTCAGGTTGCTGTGAGCTATGATGATGCCACGGCACTCTAATAGTACGACAGACTGTCTCAAAAAAAAATTTATCAGTTCATCCAAGAGATGAGAGTATTTTTTTTTGTGGTAGATACCATTGTTAAGAGATTTTGGTAAGCAACATAGTGCTAAATTTCTTCAAATATGCAGGCCAGGTATTTCCAGTCCCTGATTTACTGAATTGGGGCATGTCTCACAGTTTGTATGGATTTCAGATTAGTATTGCATAGTAGAAGTTCTAAGAAAACATATTTTCAAAGCATATGTTTTCTGAAGATTAAGTTTGTTATTGCCTTAAAGGAGAAGAATGCATAGGTCATCCTTTTTTGAATTATCTTTTAGAACTGTCTTCAGGAGAATCTCTGTAAGAAGGCAAAGGCTTGTAATTGATTTATGGTTGAATGTAAATTTTGCCCTTGAGAGAGCTTAACCTAAATAAAGCCATATCAACAAAACATCATAATAAATAGTTACAAAGTTCAGTCAGATTTATGACTTGGTATTTTAAAATATCTCATGGATAACTTTTAAAAATAACTATTTAAATCATTTTTATAAAAACAATCCAAACAATGCCTTAACAATCTAAGAAAAGATAAAAATGACACATTTTCATATTATTTGTGATTCTTTGTAACAAGTTTGAAATTAGAACTGGAACCTTCTCTGTCATATTCTTGGGAGAAAGTAGATTATGCAAAAAAGACAGCAATTCCATTTTTTAGAAGAGCAGTGGTTTTCATTTGATTGTTACAACTCTGACGGAATCCAGAGCTAAGGTTTTGGCAAGTGTTGTTTGCAAAAAGGTCATTAAAAATGAAACTGATTTTCAAGTAGTTTTATGGCTAAATAATATTTACCATGTTTAACAGTTTGGCCCCGTGTACTATAAGACATATCTTAAGGTCTTACTGGGGAGTTAAAGCATATATTGGGGAAACAATTTGAGGACCATTTATAAGGTTTCATAATCAAGCATACTTTAATTGTTAGGTTGGGTGGTGCCTGTGGCTCAGTGAGTATACCAAGGGTGGTGGGTTCAAACCCAGCCCCGGCCAAACTGCAACAAAAAATAGCCGGGCATTGTGGTGGGCGCCTGTAATCCCAGCTACTCGGGAGGCTGAGGCAAGAGAATCGCCTAAGCCCAAGAGCTGGAGGTTGCTGTGAGCTGTGACGTAACGGCACTCTACTGAGGGCAACAAAGTGAGACTCTGTCTCTAAAAAAAATAAAAAATAAAAATAAATAAATAAAATAATAAATTGTATAGGTCAAACTATAATTACCTTAGAATTTTAGAAGGAGGAGATACCAGGATTCCTGCTCTTGCTAGTATTGATTGATGTTTCTGAGGTGTAAACTGTGGCAGGTAAAGGAAAGGTAGTGTAGTGAGGATGGAGGCTGACCCAGTTCTTCTATTATGGATGTGTATGTCTTTGGCCAAGTCACTTGTATCTCTATTTTTCTTTTTCTTTTTTAAATTACTTTATGTGATCATTTTGATTTCTAAAGTCTCTTCCATCTATTTTGCTAAAAGAGATTTATCAGACTAACACATTTTTTTGAAGAAAAAGTTGGCTTATGGACATAGGCTTAATGATAGTAGGTTTCTTCAAACACAGTGGTTAGTTTTCGTTAAGGTTTTTTTTTTTTTTGCAGTTTTTGGCCAGGGCTGGGTTTGAACTTGCCACCTCCGGCATATGGGGCCAGTGCCCCACCCCTTTGAGCCACAGGCGCTGCCCTTTCGTTAAGTATTTTTAATGGTGATAGATTGTCATTATGATACGATTTTAAGCTAGATTGCTGTAGTTATTTTTTTTAAATACCTGTTTTTTTGTTTGTTTGTTTGTTTTTTTAAACAGAGTCTCAATCTGTTGCTCAGGCTAGAGTGCTGTGGCGTCAGCCTGGCTCACAATAACCTCAAACTCCTGGGTTCAAGTAATCTTCCTGCTGGCTCTGCGCCTGTGGCTCAAGTGGCTAAGGCGCCAGCCACGTACACCTGAGCTGGCGGGTTCAAATCCAGCCTGGGCCCGCCAAACAACAATGATAGGTGTAACCAAAAAATAGCCAGGCATGTGGCATGTGCCTGTAGTCCCAGCTACTTGGAAGGCAGAGGTAGGAGAATCGCTTGAGCCCAGGAGTTGGAGGTTGCTATGAGCTGTGATGCGATAGCACCCTACCCAGGGCAACAGCTTGAGGCTCTGTCTCAAAAAAAAAAAAAGTAATCTTCCTGTCTTAGCCTCCTGAGTAGCTGGGACTACTGGCATCTGCCACAACACCTAGATCTTGCTGTTGCTCAGACTAGTCTTAGACTAGTCTTGAAGTCCTGAGCTCAAGGGGTCCTCCTGCTTCGGCCTCCCTGAGTGCTAGGATTATAGATGTGAGCTGCTTACTATACCCGGTCTGCTGTAGTTACTTTTTAAAAAATGCTCTTAAAGCAAAATTTTAGGATTAACAGTTTGGACTAATAACTTAATATTTTTAATTAGGAAAAAAATTGAAGCTCTCAAAAGTAATACACCATCAAATATAAGAACATAGTAAAGTGTAAGGTGGTTTGAATTACTGTATCTGTTGTAGTCCTACTAAGGGTGGTAGGAAAATAAGCTCTTATGGGTGTTATCTGCTGCAAATGCTTCACCTATAAAGGATGTTTAGATTGAATCAGAATCAAAGTCGAGATTTCATCTGGACAGCATGTTTTATCAAGAAGAATGTTTCGCAAATGGGGGAGTGTGACCTGTTAGTGGATTGTAAAATTAATTTAGTGGGTCATGACTAGAAAAATATAATAGAGAACAGAAAAGATGAGAGTATATTACATATAGTAACAGGAATTACTTTGGTTTCAGTTCCGTAATTGTTCATTGGTTCATGATGCAAAAAGCATTTCTTCACCACATCCATCTGTACTATGAGCACTTAGCATAGTTCATAGTTTTAAGGTAAACAAGGCAGTCAATACATGTTTAACTGCGGATGTTTTTTGCTTTGTTTTCTGAGTCCGGGTTTCACTCTGTCACCTGGGCTACAGTGTAGTGGTGTCATCATAGCTCACTGCAACTTCAAACTCCCGAGTTCAAGCAATCCTTCTGCCTCAGCCTCTCCCAAGTAGCTAGGACTACACACCTGCCTCACCACACTTGCCTGATTTTTTATTTTTTGTAGAAACGGGGGTCTTCCTCTTACTCAGGCTCATCTTGGTTTCCTGGTCTCAAGGGATCTGTCCGCCTCCCGAAGTGCTAGGGTTACATGTGTGAGCTCTTTGTGAAATTTAATTGACTAAAAGTATATAAGAAAAAAATCTGCAAAATTTATTTATTTTATTTTATGAACCTATGAAGCTAAATTATAGCTTTCACATGAAGGCTATAGCCCAACAATAGCAAAATACTATGGGGAAAGGGCCAAAGAAGGGAAAGGGAGGGGGGAGGTTTTGGTGGAGGGAGGTTAATGGGTGGGGCCACATCTATGGTGCATCTTAGAATGAGTACAGGCGATTGCACTAATGTACACAGCTATGATTTAACAATAAAAAAAAAAAAAGAAAAAAAAAGTACATAAGAAAAAAATCTGCAAAATTTATTTATTTTATTTTATGTTTTTGTTAAGCAGGCCCAGGCTAGATTCGAACCTTCCATCCCTGGTGTATAGGGTCTGCACTCTTAACTATTGAGCAGCTACAGGTGCCCAGCCTAAAAAATCTGCAAAATAATTACAGAAAATTTTCCTAACACAAAATGGCATTAGGAAATTTAATAGAACTTACATGTTGTATGGGGATTATTTTGTTACATGCTGGTGGTCTTGGGTGGAGGGTCTGTGTTTCATTTAGTTTTGTATCAGTGTGTATGATGGTAGAGACTAATTCTTAGAGTCAAAAGGACCTGGGCTGCAGTCTTGTCTCTTGATACATATAAACTTTGTGGTCATTGGGCAGTTTTTTCCAGCACTCTGAGCTTCAAATTCTTATTTAAAAAGGAGAATAATAGGGGGCGGTGTCTGTGGCTCAGAGGAGTAGGGCACCAGCCCCATTTGCCAGAGATGGCGGGTTCAAACCCATCCCCAGCCAAAAACTGCAAAAAAAAAAGAATAATACCACATAATGATTGAGAGGTATCACTTATAAACACTTAGTCCTTTGCTTGGAACATGAAAATGCTTTATAAACATTTATTAAGTAAATTAAAAGGGTATAAAACATAACTGAATACTAGTGATTACTTAAAAATACTATTTTGAGTATCTTGGGAAAAATATGAAGTGTAAGATTAATTAGATCACATGCATGGGTAGAAATTCCTCATGACCTTTTGAAAAATTGAAAGAAGCATAATTATAGACGATAGCTTTCTTTTAGAAAAAATCAAATATTCCTCAATTAAGAAAGTATAATATGCAAGATGAAAACTAGAAATCAAGTGGGCCAAAATCAAATCAAAGAGGTACTTGTGAAGGTTGAAAATGAACCCAAATAAACCTTCTTAGGTAAGAAGAAAAAACCCAGAAAATGACTCACTAGTAGTCCTTGGAATTGGTTGATATTAATGTGTAAATTATATACTCTAGGATGAAAGAATAGGAGTATATTTAGATGGAATCTTTTGCTACATTTTCTTTTAAAATTAGAAACAAAATTGTTGAAAGTATTCTGTCTTAATTAACAAAGAAGTGCAGTTAACCACTTGATAAGATAGTGTTTACTTAAGAGTTTTGAATACATTAATAGGTAGAGTTATGGAGTTCTTTAATATACCAATCATACAAAGATAGGTTCATATGAAGTCATGGTGTTAGTATGGTTTGAATGACACCTCCAAGACTCGTGTTGAAATTTAATTGCCATTGTGACAGTTGAATTTTTAAGAGGTGATCAGACCAGGAGGGCTCTTTCCTCATGAATGGATTGTTGTTGTTGTGGGAGTGAGTTTGACTATCTCTTTGCTGGCTCCTGTCCTTCCACCTGCTATGGGTTGGGATGACACAGTATGAATGTCTTCATCAGGCACTGGCTGGGACCTTGATACTGGACTTCCCATCATCCAGAACTGTGAGAAATATATCCTTTTTTAATTTATAAATTACCTAGTCTCTGGTATTTTGTTACTAGGGTAACAAAAAATGGACTAAAGTTTGTAAAGTATTCACAGAAAATCATGTGTCAGCTCATCTTGTTTTATTTAATACTCACGAGTTCGGGATAAAAATTTATTGAATCTGGTTTTATAAAAGAAAAATTTGCATGATTAGTATACTGGAGTTATTGTAGGGGATTGTGGACTATGTTGATGAGAAACACTGAAAATATGTAAACTTTATAAAACCTTTCAATGTTCTAAGCCAAAAGGAATACAAGTTTTGTACTACTGTGGAAAGGAGGAAAAACGTTAATTTATGGAGTCACATTGACTTAGAAACAGCAAACCTTAGTTGTGAACTGTTATCCTTGAGGAAAAAGTGTTTTATGTGGGTCCCTAAGTTGGCACTAATCTTGGTTCACATTTTTATAAATGGAAGAAGGTATAGAGCATAGACTGTCTGAGTTTAGTTCTTGTCAGGATAAGAATCTGTAAGCTGCAACAGATGGCTTTTTATAGTTAATTTGCTAAGAGGTCAGTAACACCTTAGGTATTCTTTGGAATAGTATGAGAACAGTATGTTATCTTGTCATTGTTCAAAATCGTACTTTATGCACAATGCTACGTATGTTCTATTAAATAAAAATAATGAAGTGTCTGGTTATATAGCAGTATACTAACAGGTACTGCTATGTTCATACTGAGGAGTAAGAGGGTGTAATTGAGGGAACTAAAATGTGACCTTCATAAATTTCTCTAATTTCATCCTGCTGGCATTGTGGATGGGGTAAGAGTTCTTCTAGGAATTTTATAAAAGTCAGTTTTAGTGTAAACTAAAAATCCTAATTTAATGTATATGTATTAGACAGTAAACTAATAGGAATTAGTATTACAAGATGGGATAGAGAATGAGAAACGTTTTCATGAAACTTAGATTCAGAGATGGTTCACGTGTAATAATAGAATGTTAACGAAGGCTCAGCACCTGTAGCTCAGCTGCTAGGGTGCCGGACACATGCACCAAGGCTGGTGAGTTCAAACCCGGCTCAGGCCCGCCAAACAACAATGACAACTACAACAAAAATATATCCGGGCGTTGTGGTGGGCGCCTGTGGTCCCAGCTACTTGGGAGGCTGAGGCAAGAGAATCGCTTAAGCCCAAGAGTTTGAGGTTGCTGTGAGCTGTGACTTGACAGCACTCTACTGAGGGCAATAAAGTGAGACTCTGTCTAAAAAAAAAAAATGTTAAAGAAAATCTGAGATATTTAGAATGTATTTTTTTCCATTTGAAAAATGACACGAAGATACTCTCTAGTGTCAGAATTCAGGATTTTATGGAGTACTGGTGTGACTGCACATGCAGTCACTTCACTTAGAAAGCAGAGCAGGCTGTGATTGGATACCACCAGAGTGCAGTGGGATTTTTCGTACCTTTTGTCAGCACAAGGCAGAAAGGATGGAAAAGTCCCCTTGTATATCTCACTTGTTAATAGTTTTCTTCCTTCTCTAATTTGCATCTATTGGTAAGGTCTGCTTATACAGTTTTGCTTGTTTTATCGGTTAGGGGATCTCAGGTAAAAATTCTTTATTAATGTATATTTTTCTAGAAAAGTAGCCATATATAAATTTTCATATATTGGCATAAAGTTGTTCATGGCATTCCTTTTCAGTATTAAGTCTCTGCTGTATCTGTAGCTATAGTTGCATACGCTTGAGTTCTTCTTTGTAGCTTTTTATTTGGCCTGGCTTTTTTGACATAACATTTTTTAAAGTGGAGACTATACTGGGGCTGGGCGCGGTGGCTCATGCCTGTAATCCTAGCACTCTGGAAGTCTGAAGCGGGTAGATTGCTTGAGCACAGGCATGTGAGACAGTCTGAGCAAGAGCGAGACCCCGTGTCTAAAAATGGTGGGGTATTGTGGTGGGTGCAAGAGGATCTCTTGAGCCCAAGAGTTTGGGGTTTCTGTGAGCTATGATGTCACACCACTCTACTACGGGTGAGAAAGTGAGACTTTGTCTCAAAAAAAAGAAAGTGGGCACTACCCTGTTTATTATTCATCATTTTTCTTCCAGTATAATGTATCAGGCCCTAAGGAGCTTTTGTTGAATGGAATAGGCTTGGCAATGGTCCTCTGTGTTTCCAGCCATCCTGTCTCTGCTGCTAGTTTTCCTTTCTCCTTTTTCTATCACTCCCAAGGCATTTACCTCCTTTCTGTGTCAATATTCTCTTTTTATTTGCAAGTTTTTGCCACCTCCTTTGTTTAGATATTTCTAAATTTATATCCCTAATCTGACCTTGCTTGTAATTTCTAACTGCTTGCCTGTCATTTTTCCCTGAGTACTTTGCTTACACTTTCAATGTAGCACAACCAAAATGAAACTCATTATTTCCCTCCACCCAAACCAGTTCTTCCTCCACATTTCATGATTTCTGTTAATTGGCACTGCCACTCATCCATGCCCAAAATGTCAGTCCCTTTGACTCTTCTCTTTGATCTTCTTTGTGTGTTCACCTCCAAAGCTATATATAAAAATACTCTCACAGCCTCTCCATATGTCTGTGTGACAGCCCTTTCATCCCTTTAGCTACCACCTGTACTCAGACTCTCGGTACTTTGTGCCTGGACTACCATAGCACCTCCCGGTCTTTTTAGTTGAGTCCAGTTCATTTTCCACAC
This sequence comes from Loris lydekkerianus, assembly GCA_963574355.1. Lineage (NCBI taxonomy): Eukaryota > Metazoa > Chordata > Mammalia > Primates > Lorisidae > Loris > Loris lydekkerianus. Next base: position 1,714 of record CAUYPK010159030.1, on the reverse strand, counting down.
TACAGTGAGATTAAATTTGTTGAAGTATAACAATTGTACACTCTTTGGGCCAAAATGACTTAGTTCTCCCCACAGCCTTCTAAAATAAGAAAAAACTCTTTAGCTTGTCTAGATCTTTCATAATAACGCCCCAGCACAAACCCATCTTTGCTCATTGTTCCTTTATTATCTTATTGGTACCTGAATTCCAGCATTTAGCTCCATTGTGAATTACAGCCATTCGTGTGCTTCCTTAGTATCTCAGATTATAAGATGCTACTGGGAAGGGACTATTTCTTAGCTTTTTCCTTTTTATTATCTCAGCAATTAGGAAGGTCAGGGAATATTGATTGAAAATAATTAACATGTTTACAGTTGTTTTTAATCTCCTTCAGTGAAAAGTCTCACTAAGAAGTTTAACTATTGCAATATGAATTAGCCAAGAGAAACCCAGTACATTGATCTGTTGGAGAGATGTGACTGCATGTATGCAAGTATATAAGTCATGTCCCTGGGGTGACATGTGTACCTTCCTAACAGGTGCATGTTTATAGCATAATAATGTTTCTGCTTGAAGAGACATTATGGTAGTGGCATTGATTCTGCACTAGCAGGGCTAGGTTTTTTCTTTTTTTCTCTCCTTTTCGGATGCTTTCTTTCTTTTCTTTTCTTTTTTTTTTTTTTTTTTTTTTATTCATAGCCTCAATATGCCACCCTCAATATCGTGCTGTGCAGTCTCAGCTCATAGCAACCTCAAACTCCTTGGGCTTAAGTGATTCTCTTGTCTCAGCCTCCCACATAGCTGGGACTATAGGTGCCTGCCACAAAGCCCAGCTATTATGTTGCTGTCATTTTTGTTTAGCAGGCCTGGGCTAGGTTTGAATCCGCCTGCCCTTCTATATGTGGCCAGCACCCTAACCACTGTGCTACCCGTGTTGAGCCTTCCGAGTATTTCTTTTAAAAAAAAAAAAAAAGATTTCAACAACTCTTGATAATATTTTAAAGTTTAAGATAAAAGTTCATGTGTATAAATTTAGTATAGATCAATGTAGGAAGTAAATCCTATTACCTTAATCTGTAGAATGAAGATGGTAAAAACAGAAGGGATTACATTTTGTTCACATTAAAGGAAACTGTTGTAGGCCAGTGTAATGGAAATCTGCCCTTTTATTATACATTGATGGCTTTGGTAATTATTACAATAAAGCCTTTGTAGTTGAAAAATCATGATTAACCTGTCCATAAACCTGTCAGCAAGCTAAACTTACGAAATTCCATAATGATGAAAGATTTGAGAATGCGGGAACAGATGCACATGGAAAGCAGTGATTTGCTACCATTTATAAAAGTTAGATTTCTGTCCAGCCTAACAGCTTGAACACAGAGATGGACTTGTTAGCCTAGTCTTGGTTCTCTAACTTCCATTCCTCCCCTTCTTCCTCTTGGAGTTCTTAATATGATATAAATACTGGGCTAGTAACCAGCAATACAGTGGCAAATAATGAAGATTCAGCAGCTGCCTGGTGGAGCTTCCACTTTATTGGGCCTTTTAGATAAGTTTGGTCAGAATGTTTCTTATTTTAAAAAAGAACATTATTATGATAATCCTTATTTTACTTATTTTTTTAGACAGAGCCTCATTATGTCTCCCTCAGTAGAGTGCTATGGCTTCACAGTTCACAGCAACCTCCAACTCTTGGGCTTAAGCCATTCTCTTGCCTCAGCCTCCCAAGTA